>JASANH010000401.1:0-156384 GCA_030248295.1 Mesodorylaimus sp. YZB2_4
GTTACTGAGCATCGTTGAAACTAAATTTGAGAGCGCGAGATCGTAGTTGAAAAACAGGTTTTTTGTTTGCGGAGGATTGGTGCATTCCATAAAGGTTCTCTCGTCCACGGCGCTAGTTCGAGCCCGCTCATGATTTCAGGCATCAATACCAGTTATAATAACATAAAGCTAATATAAAAGCTGAACTCTTGTTATGTGCAGCGAATGCAACTCAAATTTTGCATCAAGGCAGGTTGACATTGGGTTTCGAAACCTGGTTAGTGCCGCTCCGTCCCGAGCTTTTATAGTTCAAGTTAATAAAAAACGCGACTGAAAGCTTCGCGCAGACTCTACTTAAATAAATTTGTGGTAATACAGATTTTCCATGTGAGAATCAGATACGGCACATCGCCGCTGTCCGCTGGCTGTACAGTATTTTAGCTTCGATTGAGCTACACGTTTGAGTATTACGTATTGGCATTTTTGCTTGCGCAGTTAAGCTCATTTGAACATTCAGTGATAGACACAGATAGAAAAAGAGCCAAGGAGTTGGGCATATACATTGTCACAGAAGACTGCACTTAAGTTTCACAAAAACTCATATGGCTTTGTCATACTCGTACATGCACGTGAGCATCACAGGTGAGGTACGTCACACCCTAATCTCCCGCGCACAAGGGAAATCCAAAAGTAGAACATAAGTCTCGTTCTATTTTTGTGAGAGTAGAGAATAATGCTTGAATGATATATATTTCTTTTTAAACGGAAGCCAATCGTGGACGAAACAAAATTATTTTGAGAAATGAGCTACTTGGAAATCTACGCCGACATGGCTTATGATGGTCAGGCGTTTCGTGAAAAGGCCACAGGAATTTTAAGAGGGATTAGTGATCTTCGTAAGTGATGTCTGTGGCAATATGTGAACATCCGACTCCTTTGCGAAGAGCGGAACATACTGTGCTGCATTTGAATCAAATAAACTGGGACTCCGCCATCAAGCAATATTGAACTCCACTGAGCGATAATCGACAACAGAATTATTCTGTAACAGAAAATGGCTCCCGCCGATTCTTCAATCACCCATCTTTGTCTTTAGCGATCTTGATTGCATACAGGTGGATGACCAACTGGCTGATTATTTAAGTGCTTGGCAAATACGCTGTTGCAACTCGGATTGATTGAACAGGGTTGGTCTTCATACTCTTACTCTATTCGCCCCAATTGCCACTTCCCTACCGGTCGATTTTCCTTTTGTACAGGGACCACATTGCCAACTTTTGGCATCACGTTTGAGGCTCGAGAACGGATGCTTGTTGATGGTAGTTGACTGATTGACGCCACTGTAGCAAGGGTGGGAGATATTGCTTCGACCAAATAGGCCGGAATCAGTCAAGAAACTGAACTCGCTTTTTACACCATTCTATTAGCGCCTTGCGCGTTCTTATCGATCCGTTCAAATTCAGGAAGGACGGGCTTTAATTTGTTTGATTTATTGATTGTTGACGGCATGATGAAACCGGCTAACGAAAAAATCATGTCACTGCATATGTCGTTGTCGACGTAGGTAATTGGGCATTTGATGGTGATTGATTTGATTTCTGCCAGCACCGTACATAGTCATCTGGTTCATTGATATCTTGATCGATTGTATTGATTGGAATGCTTGCTCGACTAATCCTATGAGTCTCTCATAGAGGTCACCTTTCCATGGCGATTGTTCAGGTCTGAGGTCCCATTTTTCTATAAGCCGACTGGCATATTCTTGCATTGCCTTTGCATTGCCCTATGGCTGCCTCCGCTGGTCTGAGATTATGAGTTGTGGCACTACTCGGCGGGTGATAAATCGTTGTATACCCGAAAGTGATTGTTCGCGTCATATCGCGAATGAATGTAGCAATGATCATATTTCTTAGGCAGGCACCCCTTGTTATGTACTCGCATAGTTCCAGTGTGAGTGGATGTCCTCATGTCCTTACCCCTAGCACTGAAAAAAATTGACTTCCACAAGCATAATCAGGACGCTCACTGCAATTTGATAAAATGAGCCCACACCCCTTCTCTTCGCAAAAAAGCTGGGTGGGAGATCTTGGCAGCATCTGGACTGGCAGCTGCCATGGGTTTTTTCAAAGCTATTCGTCATCCCTTGTTTGTCCACTCACAATTTTTCACAAAAACTAAACCTTATTTTTGGGAAAAATTTGCTACCTTTTGTGAATCAAATGTACATCGTTTTTATCTCCAGGTGTTCCATTGATCACCTACAGTCCTGTAATTCATGATACAGGAGTGAAGCGTCCCAATACCATCCGGAACTGCTCATCCTCTCCCCGCTCTTGACTTGCATTGTAAACTCATCGCAATCTGACAGCCTCAACGTGCTTAAAAGGGGTAGAGCTTCTAAACTGGTCTTTTAAAATTTTTTAGCCGAAAATTATTCACGTTTTTTTCTCTCATAGATCTCAATCGACAGAAACAATTCTTCACTCGAATCCTGTTTTTGTCTCTGCATTCTCTGACAATCATTTTTCTCGATGCTTCCACTTTCTCCACAAATTTATTTCACGATGGCCACGGAGCGCGTGACCAATCTCACATTATATTTGTACGACTTGGGAATTGAACGCAGCCGATTAGACCACATTAAAATGCAATATGGGCATTTCCTTACTATTCGCCCGTTTCCATCCCACCATTTTCCTGTTTATGTGGCCTCACTCAAGGAGTACAGGTGGAAACCGCTAATTATAGCTGATGTGCTAAAAATGCACGACAGCTTATGGTGAATGGATTCATCAGTTCGAGTGCTTAGCTTCTATTTTGAAAAAATGACTTTATCCTGTTCCAACTTGCGCCAATGCAGGAATATTTATGCGTGTGAGCAGTACCCACTGGGCTCCGCCTCGCTGAGCGGTCACAGCATATACGCGGCCACCACTCCTGGCATGTATGACTATTTCCCAATAAGGCGTTCTGATGCTGTGCAGACTGCCATGATGAGTCCAACCACATTTCTTTCTCTCGCTGCGCCATATCTCGTCAGAGGAGGAGCATCATTTGGTGGGTGCTTTGCGCATTGGAAAAAGATTCTATGGCCCCGCCTGGTCACCATCTTATCTGTGAATTTGACGCAACTGGTGGCGACCGCGAGAACACTTACGCTCAGTGCAACAGGTACTAATCTTTCAGCCTTAGATACTTTAGTGGCCGCAGCTAACAAATTCAATACAACGAGGTATCACAAAGTCGATAGAAGCAGTATTCGCATTCAAAGGCTTCAGTAAAAGAAAAAGTGATATAAAATTTTATTTTCACGTTGAATAAGTCTTTCTTTTCATTACACACATAATATTTACCATGTTTCCACATTTTTTGCAATAAGTTTTGCAAGCATTGATGTGCTTCATGTGGGAACTAGTTTATAGCAGCAGGCAATTTAGACCAGCCAACCAGAAAGACTGTGCAAAGGCACTCACATTACCCTTCTGGTATCAAAGTTACCCCTGGACACAAAAAACTATTTTTTTAAAAATATGACATGGGCAAGAAGCAAGCTAACAAGGGAACATCGCCAACCGAAAAGTCGAACTTTGGTAAGCGAAAAATTGTAATATGTTCCTACAGTCCAAAAGGAAGCTCTGTGCAAAATGTTAAAAAGCATATGGCCAACTGGTCAGCGTCAAAAATACTGAATTTCTGAGCGGTGAGGAAGCAGAGCATTAAGGAGAACATGCAGAGCTCTTTTCAAACAGGGGTTTGGGGTACACACTTTCGAGTTTAAGCTTTAAACACCCTGGTTCCAGCATCGACCGACCCACCGACCCGGCCGAACCGACCCGCCGATCCGGGCCGGATCGGTTTGGGGGAACCGACCCAAGCTGTGGGTCGGCCGGATCGGAATTTTGAATTCCCGCCAAAATTTTTGCTCTGGCGTCCAGTCCTGTCTTGATGCACGCAGCTAGAATCGACACTTCAACACACTGGACTGGCCGACCATGCATGACATCGACGTTTTTTCTTGCAAGTTTCGACCCCACCCACCTCCTGTCCACATGAGGAGCGCGGCTCATTTGGCTTCTGAAGGTTTCGCAGGGGGATTGCAGGTGCAGTTGGACAGAAAAAACTGTGAAATTCTACGCTGTCGGTTCAGACAGCATGGGGCAGGGGACGATCACGTTAACTTAGTCCTGAAGTTCTCCTCCTCCTCACCCTCTCCGTTTTTGTTAGAAATCCGTCAGCCCCTTCTTCCTAACTGCGGGTGTCTGTTCTGATAGTTATCAATTGAAGAAACAATGCATCATGCCAGGAAACAAATGAGTGGGCGCAATACAAGAAAACATGGTTGGATCGGGTGGATCGGGTCGGTTTGGGTCGGGTCGGTCGGATCGGGTCGGGTCGGTTTGGTGACCTCACACCCGGGTCGGTCGATGCTGGCCCTGGTTGGGGAAAAACCCCAAAAAATCCAGTAGAATTGAAAAATTTCACTATACTCTTAGCACTAACCACCGCTGACCAGTTGGCAAGACCCCTCTAATATTTTTAGAGACCACAGAGCACCCACACCGAAATGCATGGATGCGTACAATACTGCTTAGTTGTTTTGTTGTGTGCATTTTTAGTGCAAAGAATGCATTGAACTGTGATCCAGGCAGACGCAAGGACTCGAAAAGAGTACCAGGCAAATCTGCAGATTACCGCAGCTACCTCAAATCATTGGCTTTTGTTATGAAGCATGGTGCCTTATATGAAAAATTCCCTCTAGGAGCGCTTACTCGGGCAACATTGAGCATTACTGTAGCTAGAATTTTTACAAATTTTAAATTTTGACTATTTCACAGCTTTTTGCTAATCTTCGCCTGGCCACATCCCAACGACTCCATAAATGGCTAAATGTTTGCTTGACTCGTCAGCGGGGCCGTCCAAAAACGACATCGTTTACCAGGGGGAGAAGGGGGGGGGGGGGGGTCAAAAGTAAAACGATGTCGTTTTTTTACACCATATAGGATTCCAGCGTTTTTGGTCCCTTTTAAACTCTTCTGCTAAAGCCTAATTCTAGTCTGATGAGCACCTGTCGGCCACTTTTAGGTAACCCTCATCATATTTTTGGTTATAATCAGGGGGATTGGCCAGACTGATCGTCAGTTTTTAGAGAAACTTGTTAGCCGCGGCGGTTCCGAGCACAGCATTGTGTCTCTGTATTGGTTGGGGGCGAGTGGCTGGACTCGTCCCGGGTTCGACCCTCAGTGAGGTCGGTCTGCAAACCATAAACCCTCGCTGACTTAGCCTATCCAGAGCAGACCAGACCAGTCACAACCAACAGAAATATATATGTACAACGCACGGCGTCTTCACGCCGTAAACACTCCGACTCCAATTCACTTCTTCGGCTCCACTCCATAGCGAGCTGGTGGCTGGAGATCGGCTCGCAATCCGTATCTGCCGCCCTCCTGTCCCTGCACCACTGCTGGAGGGCTCGCCTTGACTGGACCCGACCAACCTTGACCAGTCGTGGATGTTGCCTGCGCCTGTGTGGCTGCGGTCGTTGTGGACACTTGGGCTTCTCCACTCGTCATCTGTACAGCTGGTACGGTCGGCGTCGGAGTCTTTGATGGTCCTAGCGAGCTATAGTCGGATTAATCAGCTTAGAGGCACTACGATGCACGGCGCCAGTCTGGCGGGGAGGCCCATGGCCGCGCGAAACACAAAACTAGTGACGAGCGCGCGCCTGAAAACAGGTTTCATGTATGCTAGGGGCGGCGTTTTTTCGAATTCCTAGCGCCAGATGTGTGATACCGTTTTTGAGTGAGGCCTTCTAGATAGCCGCATGACATCGAGAAGACCATCTGCACATTGATAAATGCAGAAAAGCCAATGTTTTTGAACCCAGCTCGGTTTTGTTCAGTGAATTTGTCTTTCTCCCCACTGCACATCCACACAGCAGGCTGAACTATCCTTTGCGAACATTCGCTACGGTACCTACCTGAATTGGATAAGTCGTGATATATAAAAATCATGAAAACTCTATTTATAGTACCAATAATTTTATTACTATTAGTTCGCGAAATCCAACATGGCGACACTGATGAGGACACCGAGCTGTTTACGGAGCCAGATGCCAGTATTTACATTGACATGGACACAAGTATGGATGTAGACATGAACATGACAGAAGTTCACGTCCAGTTAAACACAGATTTGAATTTGAATGATGGAGTGGATGGCGGATTAGCGTCAAAACGCACTCAAAAACGTCCATGTGGAATCACGCAGCATACCTTAAATTTATTCCTCAATTGCAAGCTGATCCCGCTGCAAATGAAAGAAATGAAGGCCACTCAGGATCATAAGTACCTTGTGCCAGCAGTGCAACAGATTCCCACTTCAATGCTCCAAAGTTCATGTGGAAAAAATACATGTGCGGCCTGAATTTCACAATATGCTTTGGCACCAATCGAGAAATTCGATAGCCCCGATGTACAACTAAGGCTAGCAGTGATCAATGCAAGCCTTAATTTTTTCCGCCTTACACCCCGCCCCCGCCCGCCCTAAAAGGTCAATAAAATCCACCCCTGCCGAGCGAAACAATCCTTAGATACATGTCCTTTTGCTAAAACTCTCCCGCCCCTAGCATACAAGAAACCTGTTTTCAGGCGCGCTCTCGTTACTAGTTTTGTGTTTCGCGCGGCCATGGGCCTCCCCGCCAGACTGGCGCCGTGCATCGTAGTGCCTCTAGGCTGATTAATCCGACTATAAAAGAAGGAATACTGGGTGTAGGGGCCTGATCTCCGCTTAAGCCTAAGCCTAAGCTAGTCCAGCCCACGATTACCACTCAACTAAAACTAAGCAAAGTGAAACTTACTGAAACTTAGCACACCGATTTTCGAGTGAATGACATATACGACTTGACACAGCACTTCCGTTGTGAAGCAGCAGCATAAGATCTCACTAATCATACATATATAAATCTAAAAACAATCATAAGTCAACATTTTTGTAAAAAACAATGCGCTTGCGAGATTCTCACACTTTTCACCAATTTCCCATGTCCATAATGTTATATTTGACCTACAATATCTCAAAATCGGCCCGATCGAATTTATTGGAAACACTTCTATTTGGTAAAGCTTGTCGAGCTCTACAAGAACCTCGAGACCATTGTCATCAACAATTAACTCGGTATTTTTATTCTCGGCCCGAAAAACTGCTATTATATTTTTCCCACACAGTGTAAGCCTTCCCACTTTACACAAAAATGGTCCAATCAAACTTTTATAAAACGCATTTATCTTGTAGAGCTCGTCGAGCTCTACAAGATAGACCATATGTGATTCGTGAACGACCGTGCATTGAAGAGATATTCACGCTTTTTAAGATTTTACCATACCCACAATGTTAAATTCGACTCATTATATCAGAGAATCGTCTTAATCGAATTTTTTAAAAACACACCTTTCTTGTAGATCTCGTCGAGCTCTACAAGATAGGCTTTATCTAATCCGTAAAAAAAAATGCGATGAACAGTTATTGCCGAATTTTTTTTTCACACACAAATGGATATATCTCTTATCATTGGAAACGCAACTAAAAAACTGCCCGATCAAAAGTTTGCCAAGTGACACAGTTTGCACGGCTCGACGAGGTCTACAAGATGCACCTATTCTTATCTCTGAATAATTAGAATCAGAAAGTTCGGGTTATCCATTTTTACCCCCCTATACCTAAGCCTAAGCCTAAGCCTAAGCCTAGGGGTGCTTTTCCTTTCTTATGAGCATCCTTTAACCTGGCGCACGGGGCGCATCTTTTCACGAAATGTTCGGTATCGTGGTTATAACCACCCTAGTAGTACTGAGCGGACAACTTCGCGAACGTCTTGGCTATACCAAAATAAGCAGCAAATACGTCCCCATTGCTGCAGGATCTCCAAACGCAGGTGCCTAGGAACCACAGCCTGCACGGTTATATCCGCTGTCTTACCCCACTTGGTAGTGTGCACTAACACGCCATCACGAATGACAAAGCGAGGTTTCTCCATGAAAAACTGCTTAGCCAATGCGTCATTCGGAGGCAAGATCCCATGCTCGACGAAACTTATGCGCTGATGCAACGATGGGTCTGTTCTCCGCTCTGCGGCGAGCCCATTCCACTTAAACCGTTCCTCCCACTGTGCAATGTCTACTTCCGCCAATGCCAGCTCTACTTCCTTCCTCACCTTCGGTGTGACGGCGTCATGTGTACCCGCGAAAACATATCCACATTGCCATGGTTTCTACCTGGCCTATACAAGATATTAAACTCCGCGCAACCCATCGCTGCTATCCAGCAAGCGAAGCGGCCTTTTCGTATGTTATTCTTAAACATGTAGAACAGCGGTAGGTGACCAGTGATCACTGTAAACCATCTACCATAGACGTATGGCCGAAAGCATTTCACGGCCCAGTACACCGACAAGCCCTCGAGCTCCGTGAGTGCATACCGACTCTCCGCAGAGGTCAGAACTCGACTCGCATAAGCCACTGGGTGTTTCTTCCCATCTTCGGCCTCCTGCGATAAAATTCCACCGAATCGGTGTAGATAACCAATGGCTTCGAAAAATCTGGACACCTTAAAACTTGGTACGAGCACAGTTTACGCTTCAGTAGCTCGAAAGCCTGCGCTTGATGCTTCGTCCATACAAACTTGACCTTATCCTTGGTCAACTCGAACAAAGGTCGAGCAATCCTTTAGCAGTCCTTGATGAATCTCCGATTCAGCGAAACCATGCCAAGGAACCACCGAACCCCATGTGCATCCTGAGGCTGCTGCATATTTTTCACTGCTGCAATCTTTTGCTTCCTCCCGTTTCAAGCCTTCACTGCTAACCCGATGCCACAAAAAGGAAATCTCGCTTCGCAGGAAAATGCATTTCCACGGCTTCAGCTTCAAGCCCGCATTGTGCAAACGCGTAAAAACCTCATTCAATTGAGCTTAATGCTCCTCAAAGGTCGCACAAAAGACCATAATATCATCCATATACACTGAACATCTCTCCCATTGCATTCCCGCAAACACGCAGTCCATTAACTTTTGGAACGTATTGGCCTGACTTCTCAGGCCAAATGGGAGCACCTTGAACTGGTGATGCCCACTAGGCACAGTAAATGCTGTATTCTCACTATCCTCCGGTGACAATCTAATCTGCTGAAATGCGCTCATCAAGTCAAGCGTAGAAAACCGCTTTGCACCATGCAAAGAGTCCAGAATGTCGTCTAGCCTGGGCAGGGAATACTCATCACTAATTGTCTGACTATTCAGCTCCTTGTAGTCGACATAGAAACTCACCTCACCGCATTTTTTCTTAGCTAACACTATTGGTGACGAATATGGCTGGCTGCCTCCTATGCAGCCTGCGTCGCGCACTTCGCAATGTTGAATATATGGAAGCGGCGTCCTGCCTAACCAGTGACCTGCATCCGACCACGAGCAAAGAGATCCATCTCATCACAACCATTATCCGTTTTCCCCGTCCTCTGCCAATGACAGAAGTCAACAAGCTGCACCCCCACATAATCGGATCAACAAGCACAACCAACAAAAACAAGAAAAACACTGAAACTCGTTTCACCATCGAATCACAACCCGTCACCAAACATCCACCAGTTCCTCCTTGATGGGCCGCTAAAGAAGATCTGGTGCCAGATCGAACGGACGAGGCATTGCCTTGCCACTTTCCCAAAGTACATCGTCGCCGAGACTGGCCACGTCCCCGCCAGCCCGCTTGAGAGCCACGCTGCCGAGCAGCGAAGCCAACACGCCCATCTAAAGACGGGTCCGTATTACCAAGTGAGAATTGGCAACAACCCTCTCATTAATTTACTAAACCGGTAAGCGAGAGGTTGGCCGAGGCTGAGCACTGCGAGCCACCAGAAGTAACTTCGGGGTCAATCACCACATCAGTGGCCGCCGAAGAGGACGCTTGCCCACAAGACTTGGGCAAGGTGGTCGCGCCATCATCCAAAACCACCGCTCTGTCCGACCCGCTGCTTGCCGTCGCACTCGATGAAGCACCGCTCATATGCGTCATGAGCTCATCGATCATGCTCGCACCTCCATCCGCTGGGGTCACCACCATTCCGGATCCCTGCACTGAGCACACCAGAGGATCCGTTAGCACGAGGTCTGGACCTACCATGTTCTCATACGATGTGTTGTGCTGTAGGGACATATATTCTCCCAGGCCTTCACAATACGCCTCATCCCAATCTTCGCCATATTCGGCGTAATTATACTGGTACTACCCGTGATGCCTATTCCTGCCATTCTCGTAGTCTCGGGACCCGCGTAACCTGTTCTTTCCGCGTAACCCGGGGCACTTTCTTCTATTCCATGCCTTTCCAGACCATCCTGCCAAGGAATTATGACTTACCCGATGGTCACTGTGGTACTCACCACGCTGTCCTTAGCCACTTCCTCCACGTGTCGCCGTCGGAGTTGGGCGATACGTGGCTATGTGGCCGTATTCTTTGCACCGATAGCACTGCTTGTGCTTGTCCGAAGTCTCTGCCGTCTGGGAATAGCCTTCAGCGTCCGAATCACGACCACACGTCACACCGACACGCCCACGACCAAGGCTATCTCCTCGGCCACCACCGCCGCGGCCACCTCGACCACCACGGCCGTTACCTTCCAGGCCGCCGCGGAAATTACGATTCCGATCGAACGAGCCATTCCACGATCTGAGGCCGTATTCCAGAAGCGTTTTTCAGCGAGATTTCCAGTCTTTCAACGTTAACTCACTTTTGCTGGGACAGATATATTCATGAGTGCCGGAATAAAAGCAAAATTAGGACATGTGCAACACTATAACATGGGCAATAAAAACAAAACTTGAAAAATTATCAGATCGTGTTTAAACCTCTTCATTAGTCAATTTCATCATCCCCATCGCTTTCGCTGCAATCTGGTTCAGCCAATGCGTCTCTGAGTGTCGGATCTTCATTCAATGCATAATAATAGTCATGGTAATTACTTGGATTGGCGCCACTCCCGCACAGATCTAAAAGATCTTCCTTTTTTGCAAAGAAATCGGTAACTTTCCAGTGCACGCTGGTTTCAATCGGAACTCGGGATACTGCTGCTGTTGCTGCAATGGAGCGCGCCTTCTTGTGCTGACTTGCTCGAGATCAATAACCGTGTATTCTTTATCCATGTAAATACACTTAAAAAATATTTTCGTCAGGTTCGCTTTCTCATATCTGAATTCTTAAACTTTTATCCAAGCGACTGCGTTGCCATCGGTTGCTTTCCTGCTCCTTAACTTCGAGATCTCTGCTAATGGCTTGATGGCGAAAAAATCGCTGAATTCCAGCTTTCGAATTTCATACGGCTTCTTCGATCGTGCTGGCGCGATGATATTATGCCACTGGTCAGGATGATACACATTGACTCCTTTTTTTGCTGTTTTGATACACTTATGCATTGAGTCGCATTCCATGTACGTGCGCCCGCTTTCTAAGAACTTTTGCTCAATGATTCCAACCGGCAGATGTTTCACACAATGTAACAGCGCCGCTGCCACGAATTTATTTCGGCTATGGCTCCCGCATGTGTCCGAATACATGACCACCTTCTTCACCGTGACGGGCAGTGATTCCAGGTACTTTATCAGACAGCTTCCAATTTCAACAGAGCCTCGGTTTCCATCAGTCTCAGTCCACATATAGCACAATCCTCTTCCAAAAGACTTGGCATCTTCGTAAATTGTGAAGATGTAGACGGCTAACTTTCGCTTATAGTGCACTTTCAATGACACTTGGAACAATCAATTTGCCTCGGTGACTTTGCTGGCAATGCCTCGATACGTCTTGTACTCCTGACCAGCTGCGCGGGCATCTTTCCACTGATTTCGCTTCCATTAGGTAGGATCGCCGCGATTATTACGTCTTTTCTTTGGCTTTGGTGCCGCTGCTCTAGCTAGGTCTTCATCTTCCCTTTGATCCTTGTCAGCTGAACCAACTGAAGCAAATTCATACTCTCGCGCACTGCTATCACTCTCTGAAGAGTCAGAGGAGTCAGGCTGAAAATTTTCATCACGATCAGAGTCATCATTGTTCGATTCAGAGGACTTACTGCCATCGAATTCAGCTTGACGTCGTCTTCGAGATTTCGCCAAATTATCAAGAACTTCTAATGCTGACTCGCTCAACACGGTTCATTATTTTGAGGAAAAAAGGCAAATTTTTAAGAATTAATACATGAAGTAGAAAGAAGCTCTCAGGTAATGAAAATGCGCAATGTCAAGTTTTCTTGTGCGCAAACGTCTTATTTCTGCATAGCGGCTTATCTGCGCACATTTACTTATGTTCAGCAAAAACGAGACAAGTGAGCGCACGAAAGCAGATAACCCATTTACGCTGAACATACATGTCAGTTGACTCATTTTTGCTGAAATTTCTAGGAAACTGCGAAAATTCAAGTACCTGCAGATCATCACAGGATCGCAATCTAGATGTCCCTGTCGGAAAGAGTGCCCATTTCCGATGTTAGTGGAGCGCAGTGGATGTTAGGCGCAACCGCTCGATCTTACAGTTTTACTTGGCACTAACGATACGAGTATTACAAGTACACGCGAGAAGTAAAGGGAAGGGGGTTCAGAGAAAGGCGATGTGAATCATAGTCAGCAGTGTTGTGTCTCGCGATCGTCGCGACACTCCCCAAGCAATAAAATTAATGGTAACATTAAGCTGAAACGAGTTCATTGCTTTCGTTAAATTGTAATCAAACTATGCAGGATTGATCACAGTTACATCGGCTTTGTAACATCGGCTTTTCTTGGTTGGCGTTGTTGGCAGCGGCAAAAATGAGTAATATGCCGTGGAGTTTATAGCTCACAGTTGAAGTGAATAAACACTGACTACTACTACAAGTTTCTCTTTCGAAGCTGATACTTGAGAAACGTAGATGAAGGCGGTTGACTAACCCAAAAATCCAGACGTGACCTTCTAGTTCTAGACATAACAAATTCCATGATTTGATATTTCAGAACCGTGGTGGCACATTAGCTGTGTAACATAATAATGCAGGAAACGTAGGAACGTAGGAAGTAACATAATGAAGACTGACCAAAAATCCGTTTAAAAGGAGTAGTGGCATCAGCATAATTTTTGGTTGCAGTGAGTCTGGAATGACCTAACGTCTAGTCTGAAAAGTGGATTGAGACAGTTGTTTCAGGTGAAACTTCAGTTGACTAGATCGAGCAAATGATAGCAATATCTGCAGGCGTTGCTTACGTATGGTACATTGACGGCTCGCACTTTTTCTGACCACGAAGTTGATAAATTTCTGATAGCGTCGTCCCAGTCCATGTGATATTCTTTGATATTAGCATCGATAGCGGCGCCACCGATGAAATGACTCATAATCGAACCAAAGGTTTTCGGTTTGCCTCCTGGCAGGCTTGAAATCCAGGTTTGATGTCCTTCAACAGACTACTTTGATGCCCCCCAGTGGGCTTGAAATCTGGGATGTGAAAGACCAAACGGGTCGCGATTTTGTGCACCTAACGGGCTTTGTAACTGCGTTTAATGTCCCAAAGCGGACACAAATCAGTTGAGACCAGGAACTCGACGCAACGGTTTTAGTCTGATGGTGTACCAACTTGTTGACCCAATCAATGTTGTGATAGATGGCTGGTATGTCCAAATCTGCCCTTCCAAATTCTTGCCGTCAGAATTTCGATTCCCCAGCCTGCAGTTTGCAAATCATGAGGAGCTGTAGGCTTGGCAGATCGTAACTGAAATACTCAGGTGTAAAGTATTCCATCGATCCGATCCGATCCGACCCTCCCCAGTGACAAAATGGGTTATCGTAGAAACCGTTGACCGTTACTGTTCTGCTACCATGTCGGAAAGAGTGCCCATTTCCGATGTTAGTGGAGCGCAGTGGATGTTAGGCGCAACCGCTCGATCTTACAGTTTTACTTGGCACTAACGATACGAGTATTACAAGTACACGCGAGAAGTAAAGGGAAGGGGGTTCAGAGAAAGGCGATGTGAATCATAGTCAGCAGTGTTGTGTCTCGCGATCGTCGCGACAGTCCCACTTACCTAGATTATACTTTTGAGTGCGCTCTATCCGCTGGTGCAGTTATCTCATTTTGCAAAAAAATTGCAGTTGACTCATTTTTGCAGAACGCCATCGAACTCATCTAAAGAAAACAAACAACTGCCTACGTCTAGTGACATTACCAAGCGGCCCTACACCCTGATGATAATCGTGGTCATCTTGGCCGTCATGGTCCCTTTTAAACTCCTCCTACAACTCATCAGTCCCATTGTCAGGCATAAGCAAATTGTTAAGAGCTGCGCAGCATCGCACGATTTCACATACGAAATGAGGCTTCAAATGCATCATATCTGATAAGCATCGAAATCGTTGCTCCAGCAGTCCGATGGCACATTCAATATAATTCATGGTTCGTCGATGATGTACGCTTCTTCGGTTTCATTTTGCGGATCGGCCACTGGTGTCACGAGATAATCGCAGTCGCCATAGGCTGAGTCACTAACAAGACGGCCAAGGGTAATGGCCGGCAGCCATTGTCCAGCCGTCGTTTCAGTGAACTGTTTCGAAAAACCCGGGCGTCATGGACAGATCCTGACCAGCGACAGCAGACGTAGTAGAATCTGAAAGAAAATGAACAGAGTCTTACTTGGTTTACCGCCATGAACTGATAGAAGTCACGCGCAGCGAAGCAGGGTGATAGTAACCACCCTGGCCGCAAGGCTTATCAAGAATGCCTTACCTCATTTTCGGCCTGCAAACAAGCATAGCATTTACTGAGTGACGCCCATGTATGTTATGTACTGTGATCTCCATCGTCCGCACTGGGTGCAACGATGTTGAAGTGACTGCCGTCAATGCAGCAGAACACACATGGCATTGCACGTGTTTCCTGGAACTCGTTCGCTATTGCACGGAGCTGCGCCGGATCGTCAGGCCACTTTACGATGTCGGGGTAAATATGACGATTTACAGCATTGACTACTTCAAGCAAAAGAACTTCCACAACCACACCTCCCCACTTCCACAATCACACAAACACACCGCAGTCTGAACGGGATTTTAGTGGTGGGAAATTTTTTCTCATTCACAATACGCGCTGGCTAAAAAGGCTGATATCTTGGCCCAAACGATGTCCACAATTTTTAAAACGCGCTTTTTTCTCGAAGTAGCAGTTGGAGGTGCAGCAGGGATGTACTTGTTCACCCGCTCCATGTGCACTCTCTTCTTTGACGCTTGCTGATTTCCCTCCAATTTCAAAAGTAGATTGCGCTCTAAGAGCACTCTCACGACACGGTACTGTACGAACCAGTCCAGGAAGAGCTCAGCATGCGTGACACATTTTGTGCGACATAATGTCGTTTTTACAGCACTAATTCACCTACGCGAAATCGAACTTTGTTGGCAAATCTTTCAGATTGTGCTTGACTCTGTGCCTGCGCCTTAGTGATATTGTCAAAGGTTAATCGCGCGCGTTCCAGCTGCAGCACCACGAGCTCACGATAATTAGCAGCCGAGCCAAATTTGTTGGCTGAAATCGATGTCGCAGTGTGAATGATAAGATGCGGTTCGAAGCCATGCATCAAAAAGAAAGGACTCGTCTAGTCGACTCATGAACCGCGCTATTGTATACAAATCGGGCGAAAGGCAGAAAATCTTCCCAAGTCGACTGATTGTTATCTTCAATGTACATGCGAAGAATGTCACGGAATTACGCCTAATTAGGCTTTCAGGAGCTTTGTGCACGGTTTTTGGCTTAGGATCGGCCGGATCGGATCGGATGGGAGTCGGATCGGGATTGGGATCCGGGCTGAGGGTCGGATGTAAAAGATGCTCTTATACTGTCTCAACTCCGCCTCCATGCGGTATGGTCTCCACCATAGTTCCCCCTGGTGACAGTTTGAACCTGATCGTCGTTTAATGAATTATCAATATTAAATCATCATTTGATGATATTGGTAATTTTATATCCAAGATTTACCAGTGATAATTGTGATATTTGTCCAAGATATCTCCCGCCAATTATGGAAAGTGGACGTCCACTTGGCGACCCCCCTTTCCCATGCACTTCCGTCCTCTTTGCGCTCACTGCCACTGGTCCCTAAATGGGGTAAGGTACTTTCGGTTCGGGTCGAACCATATTTTTATGAAGATCAGGTTAAAATGGGTAAAAAAATACCAAGGTCTTGTAAGCTCCTACTTTTAGCAGTTGCAGAAACCTTTTCTTTCATATCCGTCCAAAATTTAGGTATTAAAGACTTTGTATGCAGTCTACCACGGTAATTGTAACCGCCTGGGACGCCAAAAAAATGCAATTAAGCGAAGTAGCAGTTATCCGATTTTGCAATTATGAGAAGCTCAAAATCATTTTTCAAGAAAAGTAGCAAATGCTAAGTTTTCTCCAACAAGCGTACAAGAAATTTTTCAAGCTCTCAGAAATGCTTCTTAAATCAGTGAGACATGCCAACCTCAGTTTTATTGGCTGACTAATTTGTAGATAAATCGAAAATTCTCGCCTAGCACTTACTGTACTGCAAAAAAAGTCTGCAATGTTGCTTTGAAAATTACAAAGCTCTCTCGCACAGCGTATGCTGCACTTGGCTTATCTGGACTGATTCTTGATTTGTCTTCGGTTGCTCATACGCTTTGTAGTCGGGCCGTCAGTAGAATAATACGTGCAGTACCTTGTGCTCATCCTTGCCTTGCTAGTCGTGCGTTGAGTCGGCGGTAAACGGTTGACTCCCTTATGCTTGCCCGCCCCGCCCTCTATCCTTGCGCTAGGGTCAGCAAAGTCCAAATTTGGACGAAATTCAACTAAACTTATTGCGGTAAAAAAAAAATTTGCAATTAAGCGTAGTAAAATACATTTGTTTGATGTTCAAAAGCATTGCAATTGAGCGAAGTTGCAGATATCCGAGGTTGGAATACATATAAAACATATACTGTAGCTAAAAACTTGGGGAATGTGGGCTTGCAATTATCCGAATGGCATGCATGCGTTCGAGTAAGCCCACCTCCCCCACGTTTTCATTCTGCGTAACCTCCAAGAATGTTAGGCTATTTGTAAAATACGACTATGACCAAATGTGCTGAGTGATTTCTGCCGGAAGGGTCCATTTCAAAGTAAGTTCCCATTAATATTTCTGATACCAACTCTAATAATTGGGTGTGGCTAACCGCAGCCTGACGAGTACCATGATTTCTGAAAGGTCTTAGGAGGGTGATAAGGCTACTTCCATATTCGAATTTCCCGCCTGACGATTGGATCATGCCGGCGTTTATATCATAGTCAATGAAACCAAATTAGGCATAGATTATACTCATTATCATATCCCCAATTTATTGGCTCCGCCATGCACTTTCACCTTTGATTTAGGCTAGCCTCTGCGCATCACGAATTGGAATAGTGTCTCTTCGCCTGCCTGTACATATGCATTTGACTTGTTTTCGTCATCGATGATTGGTGCAGCTCCTTGAGTCTGTTTGCTTGCGACTGGTTTTCATTGCTGGGCACTACTTTAGAAAATGTATTCAAGGAGGGTTCTGTGAGGGTGATCACTTTTGCATTTGGTGTCGTCAACGTCGAGTTAAATAGATTCGTATTTTCCTGTCGCACTCGTTTCGATCGCTCTCCCATTTTGTCGGCGGGCGAGAGCTAATGGCACGTATTTTAGACGCACGGCGTCAGTACCGATCTACGCCCTAGCAACAACGCACGTTGAGGAAGCTTAGTTGAGTGTGGCGCGGTTAGGTCTGTAGGTCACAGCCCAGCCAACTTCATCACAGGAGTACAATGATATTTAATCCCTGAATACGAAGATAGATGGTCACGACCGCCCCCCCCGCTAGGGTGGACGTCCTCTATGGATGGCCCCTTTTTAGACATGAGATTTTTTGCACCACTTTCTAAATACTCTGATCTCGCCATCTGATCGTGAGTCATTTGTGTAATCCTCACATTTTATTTGGTCAATATGTAGTCGGGCAGTAATGCATTGCAACGACTGCGGGAATTCGTAGTATACGTATGTTTTATTTTGTCGACCACGTGCATCGTAATAATTACAAAGCGAAATCAGCAGAAAAAAACAAGCAGAACAGCAGAAACTCACCAGAGATAGCTGACAAACTCAGCAGAAATCTATGAGGACGGCCCCACCTCTAATTGCGCAGGGCCTACAGGGACGGTTTTGCAGTAATCTCGAAGCTTGTGCTTCCCTGCCACGACTCCTTGACAATACAATGCGCTGCCTTGAATGCGACTGTGATCTCGATGGCTGGAGCGATCAGCAGGAATATTATGGGCGCCAATATTAGGGTGCTCATCGCATCACGATTGGTCATGCCTGTGTACGCTGCCCCGAAAACACTGGCCGTCACTTGAACTGATATGTCAAAAACAAGGACAAGGTCGAGCAGAAGGCACAGCGGACCCGCTGGAAAGAAAAGTGATGGAAAGAGAAGCACAGTGGTGGTTGCAAAGAAAACAATAAATGGATTGAAAATTATTAGGCATAAATAAAACGAGAGCGCGCATTTTTGAGCTCGACTAATCGTTTGATTGTAATATAAATTATAAAGTTGGCCTCTCATTATCCGCGCTCGATTTGTGATGAAACCATACAAAGTCTCTGATGTTCCTTCCACGAACCAACCATTGAGAAATTTGAAGAAAATCTGAAAAGTGGATCGTATACTAATATCTATATCTAATGAAATGAAATATTAGATAGTACGAGTATCATCCATTTTATCTGGGCTTTTTCCGCTGGCCTGTGTCTGGGTCCACAAGCCAGCTCACACTTGGTTGCTAAGGAGTAGAAAAGTGGGTCATGGAGAAACTGAAGTTTATAAAATTATGGAGGATTTAGGTGCGTTTAGTTGCAAGGACCCCTATATCTGTATTTGTATCTACTGTATATATCTTTCGCAGCCACGATATAAACAATAAATATAAATATAAGCCACTTTTGAAACAAAGCAATCACTCAGTCTTGATTTTTTTATGACAGTGGGTAAATTATGATTAAATATTTTAAATTTACCGCCTACTTATACAAAGTGTATCGCCATACAGGTTTAAGGAGTAACATATTTTCCTACGAGCTTTTGTATTCCGTCCTGCCAGGGATTCTTGCAACAAACGTGCTAATCTTCCATAATTTTATCAAGGTCAATTTCTCCCTATTACTCTGCATTTTTAGCATGTCAGTGCGACTGGTTGGCAACCAATTATGAGCTGACCTGTGGACCGAGAGATAGGCCAGCGGAAAAAGCCGCAGGATCCTGCGATGCGGGTCGTTGCTCTAGCACGTCCACGGTCTCTGCTACTGTCTGCGCATACATGTTAACTTTGGTGCAGACACACCTAATCTAGCTCGAATAGCTCATGTTTAAAAGCCGTTACTCCTCCCCATCAACTTTTTGTCGGCTGGCTCCAATCAAATTCCACCCTATCTGCTACTCTGTTTTCTATGGGAATGCATGCGCGGCACGCGAAGGGCGTGTATATTCTCAAAACATGTTACAAAGCAGTGCCAATAAAATTGCTATTTTATTTGAAGCCCTCAAAGTGGCTGGCGGCAAATAAGGAAGCTGCACTCGCTCGCATACTCGGTACGTAAATATTTGACTGACTGAGTGACCATGTTCAGTGATCGTCAGGCAGTCTTGATTAATAAGATTCTTGGTAAGATTTCTTGATATTTTGTTTGTCAAATTGATCTTTTAAGAGATATATGTATATACGGATATACATGTCCATCCACATCGTTTTTCAAACTTATATGGACAGTAGGATCGAAATTTTAAATTTTGAATATTAGGGTGGTCATCGCATCACGATTGGTCATGCCTGTGTACGCTGCCCCGAAAACACTGGCCGTCACTTAAACTGATGTAACCTATAACCCTGTAACCCGCCCTGGCACTAATGTAACCTACTGCTGTCTTACTTGTTTTTCAGTGGCTGCTATTCCAGTCGCAAAATCTTCAGCCATGGATTCTTTCGAGCCCCAATCATTGCCCAACTGGCGTTCTGCGCTTGCGCGCACGAAAAATGCCCCTCCGTGAAAGAATAACGTGCCGCCTTCGTCAAATGCTTGCGATTTCAAGAAGGTGTAGTACAAAGCCACGAATCGCGCTTCCATAATTTTGGTCCAAAATGAAATATTGCCACTTTTTACATCAATTAGGGCTGGAGAAAGTGCGAATCCAATTTTTGATTCCTGCTTGCTCTCTAGGACATCCTTGATGAAAGATTTGACCATGGAGCGCAGGACGATCGCCTCTTCGTCCAATGATAAAACCCAGGACCGCATTTCGTCACATTCCACACCAACACCACCCTTCTCCTGCCAGTAGCATAAATTTCGCGCCTTGTAAAGTGTTCCTTTCGGAGTGCTGTAGCTGGGAGGAACAAACACTTCCTGAACTTCAGTAGCTCCTTTATTAAGCCACTTTTGCTTAGTTTCGTTGGTGATAAACCGAGTTTGGGTGACTATGTGAATCTGAAAGTAGAAATTCAGACACTGACGGGACACTCACAATGTTTGGACATAGGAACCCACGCGTTTTAAAAACACTATACTGTTTTTCTTCAAGAAACTTTAATTCAAAAATGGCAGAAGATTTGCACAAACGGCAAGTGGAATTTACAAACAGCGTCGCCAAAAATCTTATTTGATTTTGACCTAGCCTCTATCCAGCCAGCATAGACAGCAGTGATCCTCTGCGTCTCCGCTAGTAGCACCTCCACGCGGGGGCATCCTGGACCAGACACCGGATTCTTCGGACAATGCTGGGCGTGATCGGACCACTGGGAGTTTGACAGCCGAGACTGTCTCCTCGTTCAGTTTCCGTCTCTCCACTCGGAGCACCTTGGCGGTACCAGGTGAGTCACCCACGGCCTGGCGTGCAAGGTCAGCGAGGGTTTATGGTTCGCAAACCGACCTCCATCACCGGGGATCGAACCTGGGACGAGTTCAGCCACTCGCTCCCAAGCAATACGGAGAGACGAATGCCGAACCGCTGCAGGCGCCTGCGCAGGGGGATGGCTAATTGCGGCTCGAGCCAACCTCTTCTATGAAAGTGTGTTAGTAACTGCGCAAGTTTTGCCGTATATCAGTAAGCAGGTGAGCCATCGCCTGCCTCAAATCCTGCGTGCGCCCCTGCACTGCACCACCGCGGCCGCTCGCTCAGAATTTGATTACAGTCAGCCTCGGATAATTGCAGCCGCTATGGACGCCAGAAAAAAATTGCAATTACACAAAGTTCAGAAGAATTTTTTAAAAAAGCTGCAATTATGCGAAGCTCACGACCGCATTGGATGGGGGGTTTGTCGGATCAAATCGGATCAGTAAAAAATTTGTAATTTTTTCCGGCAATCAATATTGCATGAACTTATTTCGAAAGGTTGCTCCCCATGATAAACACAGGGTATTTATTATCACGGTGCCATTGCATAAGCAGCGCCCCTCTAAAAGCTTTGCCTCACTGCTTATCGTGGGTCATTTGGAAATTACAAACTGTCGATTTCATGCATAGCATATCTAATTTTCTTATTTTGGCTGGTTCCTGATTCGCAATGACACTAATTCTCGCAATGGTACTTTGCAGTGCTGGGCCGTTAGTACTCGTGCTGGTCCTAACCTTGTTAGTCGTGCGTTGAGTCGCCGTGGGAAACGGGTCTCTCTTACTGGCCCGCCCTCTATCTTCATCTCAAATTGGGCAAAGTCTGAATTTCTGACCAAAATTACTGCGCAGCGTTAGTCGAAGTAAAAATTATAATTAAGCGCAGTAAAATACGCTTTTTGGCGGTAAAAGGCGTGGCAATTAAGCGAAGTTACGATTATCCGAGGTTGAAATACATGTAAAACATATTGCAGCTGAAAAATTGGGGAAGGGGACTTGTTGCAATTATCCGAGGGCGACTGTACACGTCACTTTGCCGTGGGAAAAATGCCGTCAGGGCGAGAGGGCGGCAGGCCAGGTCCGACATGAGCGCGGCCGCGGTGGTAAAGCGGTTCGGCATGCGTCTCTCAGTACTGCTTGAAAGCGAGTGGCTGGACTCGTTTCGGGCTCGATCCCCGGTGATGGAGGTCGGTTTGCGAACCTCGCTGACCTTGCACGCCAGGCTGTGGGTGACTCACCCGGCACCGCCGAGGTGCTTCGAGTGGAGAGACGGAAGCCGAACGAGTAGACAGTCACGACTGTCGAAGGCCGACAGGGTTCACAGCCCGCCCGCCATTGTCCGAGGAAGTCGGTGTCCAATCCAGGATGCCCTCGCGTGGAGGTGCTCCTAGAGGAGACTCGTAGAGGCACTGCTGTGTGTGCCGGTCCCTGCACAACCCTGCTTTTAAGGTTTGACTGCTGGCCGGCTAGAGGCAAAAACGGGCTCCAGACCAAAAATTTTTTTTTAAAAAAAAAAGGTCCAGGTTAGGTTCGGCAACCCAACCCATTTTTGTCGGTTTTTGGGTTGGGTTGGGTCGGGTTTTTAGACAAGGTGGTTTTGGGCTGTTGAGGATGACTTTTTTCGAGCCCAACCCAAAAACCACTTCTCCACTTGGGGTCAGCATGAGTACGCGGTTGATCGGCACAGCGTTTTGAAGCCACTGCAATATGATGTCCTTTGGTTTCGATCGACAGATCCTGGTTCTTCAAAACCTTTCCCAGTGCCCCCAGCTAGTCTGATCCGACAGGTCGGTCTGACCGTGACGAAACTGAGAAATCGTCTGTCAGCAGATGACGTCGAGCTCTGACCTGATCTCTTGTCGACTCGCAGTCAGAGGTCAGGTCAGTCAGGTCCTAATTTTGAAAGTCTGGTCAGTCTGAACCCATTAAGAAGCCTCGCGCGTTTTGGCAGGGGGCTTGAGGTTTTGGCTGGGTTTAGCGAGTGATTTCTTGCCTTGAAACAGGTATATTCAGCAAATTGATTGATAGACTACTGAGAAATTATGCCTACGAGAGGTAAATTTTGCAAAAATTTCCCCCCCCCCCTCCCCCCTAAGAACCCGAAATCCTGCGTACGCGAGTGAACTGACGTGAGCCACAGCGGCTCTGTTGTCAGGTGAATATGACGGGGGACAGGCATCTCTTTGTTCGAGGAACAGGCCTTGTAGATTAGTGCCCTGGTGAAAATGGTTCCTCAGCTGAGGCCATGAAAATTTGAAGCTTGCAGCTCAAAAAGGGAATGGTCGTTGAGATATGAGCAGGATACACTTCAGGCCTCAAGTTGCTTTTGAAGGAGTCCAAAAACCGAATTTGGAGGTGCAGTCAGATTAGCTCATGCCAGTGCATCACCCGCTAGATCAGTAGCTTCTGGTGTCCCTGCAGATCTTTCTGAAGGTACAGTAAATGCGATGGGGGCACGATCGGTTTCACAATTAATAATATACTTCACTGAAAAAAAGGTTTGGGATGGGGGGTTAGTCAATTTTTTCAAAAAATTTGGGTTGTATGGGTTGGGTTTGAATTTTCAAAAATGGGTTTGGGTTGAACAGTGAGCCCATTGACCTAGGCGGCAGGGCAGCCAGTCATGCAGCTGTGCCGACAAACATAGCGTAAGATCGCCTGAAAAAGGTGCCGTGTAAGTTGGCACACAGCAAATCGTGGCTGCGACAACGGCTGGATTGGACGTCGCCATCCAAGGGCAGCTACCTGTTGTGCGGAACTCGAGGCAGGTGTACATCGATCTTCATAGTGTGACAAGAAAGCGTAACTTTGTAACTAAATGAGATGAGACAGAAATGAGTAGTCTCCCTCCTGCAGGGTAGCTGGCGAGTTATAGTCTTTAGTCCTGCAAAGTACAACCCCACCTCCAAAAGTTTGCTCCAGTGACATTTTGACTCGCAGTCCATTTTGTCATGCGGCATTTTGCATAGACGACATGTTTCACACGCGACGTTTTGCCTTGCTTGGCATTTAGACGCGACAAACAGAATTTAGACCTCGTTTATATATCTTTGCTTTCCCCTGCGTTGGAGCCCCTTTGAAAGGTCTGTGCACCGGGGTAACACGAGTCAATTCGCGATAGCACTTACTTTCAAATGTTCACAGTGGCACATTTCGCTGAGCAGCTTGAGTGCAGCTTCAATGGAATTATAAACAAGGGGTTGCGCACATTTGTCCCCTCTCGTCACAAGTCTCACACATAAACAATGCACTTTCGGTCGTTTCCTTTGATCTTGACCGCAGTTCGCTTTCTGCTCCTTTTCGTTCTCAATTTCTGCAATTTCAGGTTCAGGATCGGCTGGGGAAGAAAACAAAAAACCGTCAGCTTGTACAAGAGAAAGTCCAAAAGTAGCGCATGATACCAGCCGAATCGTCAGAAGCCAAAAAGTAGGGACGTAACCATAAGATATGAAATTTTTGCTTGATAGTTGATAAAATCCTGTATGCTCGCAGAAATTATCAAAAAGCCAATAAAACCACTCCAAGAGGGACTGCTTGTGGCTAAGCGTGTCCCAGAGACTCTGAGACATTTGCGATTGTGGTTTTACGGAGACGAAAAATGAGGAATATAAAATCCATAATGTGCACGAAAACAAAATGAAATATGCCCTTATGCCGTATCGACGAGCCCAATACATACATCCAGTTTCGTTGGCCATTTTCGTGGACTGAAATTGTAGGTTTTGCAATTGTTCAATTCGTGTGACGTCCACTTCGAATAAGATTTGTGAAAGTATACTTACGCTTGAAACATTCACAAGTGCATTCGAAATGGGAGCGGCGTGACCGGAATCGCTTATTGTTAATAGTCATGGTTGCCAAAAATGGTCCTGACAGAAACCTCCGCCCACGGCATATTCAGTCTATGTAGTGTACTCAATCACCCTACACGGAGACGCGATGGGGCGGCCAGCGACAGGATGACAAGAAACTCTTTCGCTTTGTCTGTGCATTTCCGGGAGAAAATCAAAGTTATTCTAGAGCGACTAGTTTGTCCAAATTCCAACGATTCAATACCGTCTTAGAGCAGCCCTAAAAAAAGGTGATGGTTTGGTTTGCTTGGAGTTCGTGCTGCTCATCTGATCGGTTATATCGATCAAACGAATCTGACGATGAGTCTGTAAGCTGGTGAATCACTGTCAGTCAGTGAGTTTAGAATTCGTTTTCAGGAAATGCGACGCTGATTCAAATCTTCTTGCAGGGCCTTCGAATTAACCCTTAGAAACCTCAACTTGACTGATGATTTCTTGATCTTAATGTACAGCCTGGATGATATTTTCCAGGTCCAGGTAGCGTATTGATTCAAGCGCTACATTCTATTCAGTCATTGATTATTGAACATACCTCGCTTTCAGGTGGCAGACCTAGCTGATGGCATGCAAAACGATCAGGGTCCGCTGGGACGCCCACACTCCTAGCGATACAGTCTTCGTCGGCTTACTCAGACCGCCTGTCATATCCAACGTTGGCGGTGTTTTCCAGGAGCGGCCAGCCGCACTGGTGGGATAGCATGTGAGGATTTGATGAGTGCAAAGTCCTCATCCACTTGGGGGAGGATGCGGAATCTTGTCATCATCATGTTTAACTGTGACCCAAAGCAGCCGAAGCGCGCTATCTGGGACAGACACCAGTAACAAAATTCTAAAATGTCAAAGAAAGAACAAAATGCTTTAGAAGATCTTGTACGGCCAGGGGTCGAGAGACTAGTTTCACAGGAAGGAGAAAGGTAGCTTCAGTCCATCATACACATAGATCACTGCAAGTATGGACGATAGCCGCCTCGGTGGTGTAGCGCTAAAGACCGTCTGTAAGAGCTCGCTTGGCAGGAAACTAGTCAGCCTGGGTTCAACTCTCGCCAGAGAACTTGGTGAAGTTGTCTCTGCGCCTTGCAAGCCTGGCGTCGTGACTCGCTCTCCTTCCCCCTCTTGAATCAAGGTACCCTCATTTGGCATATGAGCTGGATATGGTCCCGCCGAAATCGCGGAGTAGCGACTAACACGCGCTCCTGCACTGCATGCATCCCGGACTGACCCTAGTCAATGGCAAGATGGGGTCAAACAACAAGCCCGCTGGAAAAGCCCCAAAAACCGACCCCCTGCATCGACCCCAGGATGGGCAAAACCAAAAAGTTCTAGCGTCGCGCATGCTTTGGCAGGAGCCTGTCCAAGACCCGTGCTTCAGAACACTCCACCATCAACTCCAAGTTTCAGCTACAGTATTTAATCTCAAATGTGAAGCTAGATGGATGTGATGCCGACACCTTGGTGAAACCCCTATTCTGGCGGCGATTAGAAGGGACATCTTGTCCTAATTATTTGCTACATATAGCCAGTAGTCGTGCCTATGTCTGTGCTCCAGGCTGGGGAAGCGGCAGGAGGTAGATCGGACAAGGAGCTGAGTCGTGGCTCTATTTTTACACAAACTTTTTCAAAGGGCCATTAGGATTTGAACTGGGCATTTAGTGAGTATAATATTTATCACGGGGGTTTAAAACCACCTGCTTTTCTCACACAAAATTAAGTGAAAAAATAAATACAAAAAAGCCAACCCAAACAAACAGCGTGTCGAACCTAGCGTATACATCCTTGCAGGAAATCGATATCGTTATCGTTCGTTAACGATATCCCAAAAAATATCGTCATCGTTAATCGTTAACGGGCTCTCAAAAGAAATCGTTAACGCGTTAAATATCGTTTTTTTCGCAGAAAAATCGCAAAATTTCCGCACTATGGCTGTTCATTAAGCTCAGGAGTCTTTGCGCGTCCAGCGGCAGAGACTCGAGCGGCGCTGAGTCCAGCGGAAGCGCCGCTGGTAGCTCCAGTGCTTGGGTATCCGGCGGTGCTTCCTCCGGACTCCAACTGGAGAGAAACAGTGGAGTTGCTGCTTCCAAGGAGGTCCGCCAATCAACTGTTTCCGAGGAGCCATCTCGGTCAGCCCAGCCTTGTACAAATGATGGTCTGCTCCTGTGTTCAGATTGTGGCCGCACAAACTGGGGTCTGCTTCCTTGACCGAATTGCGGCCAGAATCCCCCTCCATACATGGAATCTGGCTCGCTGGCTAATTTGCCCTCATCGGGCCAAGAATGGCCCATCACCTTACCCATCGTTGTCCACCATCGCACCAGCAAGACCGACACCAAGGAGAAGGACTGCCAGATTCATGGTCGCTCTCAAGCTTTCTTCAACTTTTTTGCAGTATTATTTGATTGAGGATGTGATCTGTACCTGTTATTTATAAGATGGCTTAGTTAATTCCACTATGCAAGTGCAAAATCACACTTCTGCCGTCCAAACACATTTCTCATGGAAATTCTGTGAACGCGCCCATTTCAACTACTATCAGGTTTTTAACTTTCTGCTTGCTCATTCTGCAATCTTTTCTGACATATCTCTGAGAACACTGTTGACATTCTAGGCACTCCAGTTATGCAGGTGCTTTCTGACGCCGCGTCTGGTACAGTATTTTGGTCGGGAAAAAATGTGTGGGTTCTGGGAGACTGGTGAAGCGCGTCATTACCGACAGTAATATCCTGTGATCGTGCTCAATACTGTATCTTAAACCGGTGAAATTAAAAAATTTAGCGCTAAAAACTAAAGGTATAGTTAATTGACGATATCATATCGTTTCGGACAAATATCGTTATCGTACCGTTATTTCAAAAAATATCGTTATCGTTTCGTCAATGACGTTGAAAAGATGTCGCTAACGACGTAATATCGTTAGCGTTATCGTTAACGCTATATACGCTAGTCGAACTAGCGTTTTAAAACCATGCAATCGTTCAGGTGATGTACGCAGTCTAGATCCAAAACTAATTTTTGTACCCCTGCGCAGCTGTGATATTTTGGATTGAATGCATCGACGAAACGACACTGTATTGCGGGCAGATTTAGCATATGAACAGATCTAAAAACAAAGCCGAAGACCAAGAAATGCTATTTTATTTACAGGATATAACGTTAGTTCAGGATAATCTAGTTTCCACAAGCTGCAGAAGGAAAGCGGTATTTTACAAACTTTGACACGGATGCTTTCAACCCGCCGCCAAGCTAGAATATTTGGGCTGATTTGGTGAGTTGAGCCCAGCATCCGTACTTCTCGTCGGTCTCGCATCCCCCTGGTTGGTCCAGCTCCAGGACGAATATTTGGTTGAAGTAATCGGACTGGGTCAGGTAGACGCCGGGCACGTACAAGGTCACTTGGGGTCCAGCCTGGGGCCAGTACCAACTTATGTTGCGGCCGTTGATGTACAGCTGGCCCTTGCCCAGCCACTCGGATCGTAGAACGTGTCGCCCGGACTCGGATCAGCAAAAAAGTATCCGTAATAAATTGAAGGGATGTACTTGCCGCTGTGATCCAGGGGAAGGGCTGTTGCCTGTGTTGCTTCAGGAACTCTGCGCCACTCTCGGTCATGGCCTACTCGTAGATTCGACCGAAATCGATGGGGTACATGGTCCAGTCAGTCAGCACCTGATCATTTAAGGTCACTGATCAGTCCTTTGGGATCGCTAATAAAAGGTCCGCAACAGATGCGGCCTTGATTTTCCACTAAAATCTGCACTTCCGACCCTTCGTCTCCCTCGTCATCGATGTTTCTAAATTTCGATAGTTGGATGACATTGGATTTCGTCTGTGGCCCCTGGCGTTGGATGACACTGGTCAGCTGCTCGTCGATCATTACGTAGGCCCGATCTCGAAGGCCGTTCACTTGCAGACGGCCGCTGGCTTTAGGAATGGTGGTCTCGTAGATGACGAATCCGTACGGCTGGTCCAGCTCTTCCATGGTCAGGGGGTACGTGGAGTTGGCGAAACGCTTGTGCGAGACCAGGGCATTGACGAGGTCAGCCACTCTGCCCATCCACTCCATGCGAACACGACCGCACGAGTATTTCAGAGGCGATAGCGGGATTGGGTCTTCAATGACTCTAAAAGGAAATAAAAAAACCACCCATCACATGCACCGTGGATTAGGCTGGGTATTGTGCTACTCTACGTTGTCTTCGTGCTCTCATTAGAACATGGTGTGAGGAATGTCTGGACCTCCGACCTGCAGCAAGTGGCGAAGGACGCTCGGATGACAAATCCTAGAGCCTCCCATGCCACTCAGTCATCATCGGAGATCGCAAGTCGCTGTTGCCAATCATCTCCTGTCGATCAACTCACTTTTGCAACAAAGTTTGAATTGTGGCTCTCATATCGATAAATTTTGGTGTGGTGTCGCCAGCTTCCGAGATCGGAGCATCGAAATCGTATCTTGTAGTGACGCCTTGGAATGGCGGACTGTAGAGTGCCCCAGCCGAGTAGCCCCAATTCGATCCTCCATGAGCGGGGTGGGGTAAATATTGGACGAGGTCACATTCTGATTCCACATGTACTGCATGGTGTCGATGACATTCAAGGTGGGCATCGTTGAGTGCTTTTGTTTGGACCACAGATCTATCCAGCCGGGGTAGAATTCTGAGTTCACTAAAGAACTTTTCGGTAAGAATTGACGAAGATTACCGAATCTGTAAAGGGGCATGTGATATGTGCGACTATCTGCTTTGGACAGTCCTCATATTTCACTGCTCAATGACGCAAAAACTCTCAATGAAAACCTATGAGGGAACGAATTCGCTGTCCTAGAACTGGTGTTTCCATGGGTCCGGGGCAATCCAAAATGGGCGCAAAAGTAGCCTCACGCTCTTACACAGTGGACCGCTAGCCGTTTTTCGGGGCTGTCCCTGCTTGAGATGTCATGAATTTTTTACAGGGAACTTCCTCAATAGTGATGGTCAGATAGAGCACTGTTAGAATTTCCAGGTTCTGTAGTCCATAAAAGTCAGAAGCTAAATGGGTTACCTTTGCGCCACATCGCTTTCTGAACCCACTCCGAAATCGATGGTTGGTAGGACACCAGGTGGAATGTGCGCGCACGTCAGCACATCGATACAAAAACTGTCAGTCGTGATCAATACGGTGTCATTTCCCAGATGCTGCCACGCCTAATCCCGCATCCAAATCATGTACTGGCCATCGCATTCCGGATAAAAGCCGTACTCGTTCTCGATTTGCACCAAAATAATCGGGCCACCATTTTTATAAAGGAATTGTTTAGCATTTGTTAAGCACCGAATTGTAGAGCAGAGTCAGCCAATTCTGCACGGCTTGCAAATATCTTTGGTCTTTACTCGATCTTAGAATCAAGTCCTTCTTTTTCAGCAGCCATACGGCAAACCAACAAAGTCGATTTCAGCATCGATGAACGGGCCGATGCGCAGAATGACCACGAATCCCACCCAGTTCCTGGTCCATCGACAGGTATTCGGTGAGGTTGGCATCGTTGGCGAAGTCGAACTGGCCCTCGAACGGTTCGTGCCGACTCCACATGACGTAGGTCTGCAGGGCGTTGCAGCCCAGGGCTCGAACACGAGGCACGCGATCGCGCCACAATTGGCGAGGGATTTGGAAATAGTGCAAGGTGCCCTAAATATGCTGTAAATCACTTTAATTTCGCGGTTTTCGCGGATGGCCTGGACCGCGAAATTCCTTCCGCGAAATTTTAATGTACAAAACCTGGATTTTCAGATAGAGCATAGTTTCAGTTTTACCTTGTTTTCAACCACCTGCTCATAATATTAAGTTGAACTGCAACCCAGATCAGCTTCCATAAACGTTTGAAACCACCTTATCAAAGAATGCGGACACGAGTCACATCATCAAGATAGTGATGCACTGCCCAGCATCTTGAACAGTACTAAAGCGAACAGTCTGTTCCCAACCTTCCTGACCAGAAGCTATCCAACTGGATTTGAAAGGATCCACGAGGATTTTAATGGATCCAGGATGGATTCTGATGGATTGTGGAATCTGGGACGTCTTCAGAACCCATTGATTCCACCTGTTTGATCCCTGACAGCCTGAGATCCACTTTTGGCAGTTGCTTACAGTTTTTTTATTTCTTCGGAATTTCTTCCAATTGAGTAAAATCATTTTTGAATGCTTACGCGTCTCCATTCACAGCTCCTTCCACATCAAATTTTTCCGACCCATCCTGGCCTTGCAGAGAGAGTCAATTTTGCCTCTTTAGTGTGGGGGCTTCTTAGCTGACCTCACCTTGCCATCAACTAGGGTCCACCCGGAATGGCAAGAGCGCGTGTTGATCTCTACTCCGCGATGTCAGTGGCTACCCCATGCGGTAACTGCCCAGCCCGTGCCCCGTGAGGGGTCTGGATTCGAGAGTCCCTCGCCCCATAAGACCTCTCCTCGTTCATGGACACCGAATGGATAAAGAGAGAGTCACCGACCAACGGGCGTGCGAGCCACAGAGAGAGAACTTGACCAAGTTCTCAGATGACTAGAGTTGCATCCAGGCTGATGGTCTCCAGCAGTGTGCAAAGCAAACTGTGACACACTCCTTTCACCGCTACACCACCCAGGCGACTCCTTACACGCATCTAATGGTTGAAGCTCCTACGTGCTGGAAAGCAAGTATAACGAAGCTGACTGTGTTCTTCAAAAAGATCGAACATTCCTACACAGTCTGAAGTATCAGCGGGAGATTCATCATATGCATAACCAGTAATCATGACTGACGGTCAGCCAGAAACCGCGAAAATTTGTGTCCGCGAAATTTTGCAAAAGTCCAAAACCGCGAAAATTGGGTACCGCGAAATTAAAGTGATTTACAGTATATCTGAATGGCTGACCACCGCGCACAAATCTTTGCCTTTCGTAGTCGACTGTGAATGATCAAGCGGCCGAGGAAGATGGAATTTGGAGCCAGGAGTGCAAAAGGATTACAAAAGAAAATATAATTGTGAACTTTTGCATTTTTAGGCTCAGAAATTGCAGTCGCAGTGGGTGCTTGGAACAGAGAGGAAGATGCCTGGGGATTAGAAAACTAAGCTAGTCTGGTCTTGGTTGACCCAGACCGTCTGGAGTTTTGGACTATATTTGACTTTTCTCGATCAGCTAACACGTCGACGCTCTCTTGCTTTGTTCAGACGAGTTTGCCTGGGTGACTGGCGGTGTGATGACTGTTGGCATTGTTGGCAGGGTTGCTTATATGGCAATGATTTATCACCGTCTGCCCTGCTGACTTTGCAAAAAGTCAGAAAGGGAAGATCAGCTTTGTTATCGCGGGCATTTATTCTGAAAGAAACGGGAAAGCGGAAACAAAATCGATTGGAAATGCATGAATTAAAAAAAAACCAGGGAAACTGCCGATCCCGAACGCAAACTGAGAACGGACTGGAGGAGCCTGAGGAGCATAATCATCCAGATCCAGACCCAGATCCAGCCAAGATAGCTGAGAAAACCTTCGTGAACAACATCAAAGATCGAGCCTCAGGAGCTCAGGAATCGACCCATCAAATTATTGCTGCAGTGACGGCTGGGTTGTCAAGGCCGACGGAAATATCCGGATTGCGCGGAAAGAATCGAAAGAATCGTTAATGATTATGATACAAGAGATATCATGGATTATTTGAGCGGTGTCGCTCATAATTACAATTTTTTAAGTGTATTTTTAATGCGACATCTTATATTCCGCGCTTTATGACAATACATATGCGTAAAATGAAAAATGGTTTTTCCGGCCATTTTCGACATGTTATGTGAGTGAAAATAAATTTTTTCAAAGCAGTGCTCTAATTTGCCTTTAAAATTTATACATGCGATCTTTTCGTTGCGATCTTTTTTTCGCGCGATCACCCTAGTCGACGGCAAGCTAAAGGCCCCTAGCCCGAGGGAAAAGGGCCAAAAACCCCCCCCCCCCCCCGTCCCTGGAGCGACCAGGGTGCGTCAAAAAATATTACATTGAGAAGCGGTTTTTGCTTTGTGCGGAAAGGCAAGGTACCCTTACATTCCGCCATCAATATTCACTAAGGCTATGATTATGTGACCACTATTGCGGGAAATACAAAGGAACGCTGTTTTTAGTGAGCATTCACTAAGACTAGTGAATAACAAAGTCACCACATGTCGAGAGGAATTGTGCAAAGTTTTCACCTCAAGGAACTTGAGCTGCTACTAACAATTTCTGGTCAACCCGACCAAAGTCCCCATCCAATCTGTTGGTGCCTTGCAGCAGGATGTGGGGAGCATGATCCCTTCCCACGATTGCGCAACAAAGCAGACTTTTCATTCAAACACAATAAAGCGCAGACACTTCTTTATTTTTTCCAGTGTCCTTTGGCATGACCGACAGAAAAAAAGACGTGCAATCACTCAGTCGGATGAGTCCATAGGAAATTGTTCAGGGCACTAAAATTATGTGCATTAGACAAACTGCAGAATTTTCCAGCAAAATACAGAATATGGTGGGAAAGTCAGAATTTTCCCGCAGAAGCAAAAAATTGCCAGTTTTTAAAGCAGATTTAGTTTTCCTCCCCAATCGATCTGCCTGGTCATTGTCACACATAAGTAGTCGGGGCGAATGGAGTTGGGGTCGATTGAGTGGGATGCACTGCAAAATCATTCTTCGCCAGACGAGTGATCAGTTGGCACGACTTGAATGTCGTCAGGCACAGTGGCGGGAAAGTAATCGTATTCAAAATGGCCATTGCCAGTAACACGTTCCTGTTCCCCTGACTAACATTAGAGTCAGCAGAAAACATAAAATATGCACAAAACGCCAAAATGATAGCAATCAGTTCGAATAAGCCGTAAAAAATGAAATAAGCCGTTCCAAAAATGTGCAAGAATTTTGTTGAAACGCCTTGAAAATAATCTCCTTTTCGAAATTGCACGCAAAGAAGATAAACCACGGTCAAAAAAAGCATTCTGAAAAGACATAAATAAAGCATGGTTTGGAGAGAGCAGTTCAGAATTTGGGGAAGCACTAAATTGGGTGTGTGCCAATTGGTTGCAGCATTGTTGAACAAAACTAAACAGCTGAAAAGGCCAGAAGTCAGAACACAAATTAGTGCAATTAAAAATTTGTGGAGTCTGGAAATTGAAGGCATGATAAGAGTGGAAAAACTAGCAAAAATTTCGCAGAGAGAGCAGACGTGGCTTAGAGTGGGCGCCTATAAAAGTTGTTAGCGCAAGTGCTTGCCATGGATCCGTAATAATGTGTCACAACAGTGGTTTTTTCTGCCCAGTCACAGAGGGGGGGCGTAAATATGCTACAAAGTAACTGTGACTGCGGGCTTGCATACACAGCCGCCTGCTGCATACAAACTGTCGCCAGGCATTTCAAAATACATTGATAAAAACATCTTGTAACAATTGCAGAATTGTGTTGCCCGCCCTTAGAACAATGAATGAGTCGGACGAGCAAAGCCATTGATATGATCACACAGGGTAGTTCAAGCAAAATTGTGGGAAATTCAAAGTTTGAAGGTTGGAAAATTTCAGTATTCGGACAAAAATTTGGTTAAAAAGCTGCTTTTTCCAGAAATGGTCAAGAGAGTCAATTCGCCCAGAAATAACAGAAAAGAAACTGGAGATTATTGGTTCCAGAAGAATGCCAGTGGCCAACTCCTATCAAGAAAGGTGGTTCCATTCTGTGTCTGTCAGCCAGAGAACTGAGATTTTTAGATGCCGTGATGTATATGGCCGCTGGCACCAACTTGGGCAAGTTTATCAAAGCTTTTAATCCACATAGACCTCAAAAAAGCTGCTATCCATACGAGTTGATCAGATGCTGTCAAGATTTAGAAAAAATTTTACTGGATTCCCACCTAGATCAGCCTTTTAATCAACTCTGAAAAATGGAACCATATCAGAAGAAGAATATGAGGGTGGAAGAAACATTTGGGATGAGCTGGAAGTCAAAAATTTGCTGGAGTATACGAAAGTATACAACTCACTGGATGTTGATCCATTCCTCCAGTCCTGCACCATGACGGCTTAAACTTACTGGAGAGATTTTGGAATTGACATTTTCAAAGAAGCTATGAGTATCTGTCTGTCTGTCTTATTTATTCAAATCTCTTCATCAAATTCAACCTTCTACCGGCTTTGGGATTTTTTCTGAAACGGAAAAAGAATTATGTGAAGAGCTTTACAGTATCAAATCTTTGTGTGGCGGCCTCTCCTTCATTGGTCAAAGAATTGCCATTAAAGATGAAACGCCAATTAAGGGCAATGCTCAAAAGCTAGTCAAAAAAGTCGTTGGTTACGATTTTAATGCCTTGTATTTATCAGCTTTAATGGAAGACATGCCCACGGGACATCCTAATTAATTCAAGCTGAATGAAGAAAGCGGTAAGTTAGAAAGAAAGTCCAAGAGGATAGATGCAATTTTAAAAAAAGACGTTGTCACGGAGAAGTCGAATATTTGAAATTCAGAGCTTGGTTGGACGGCATCTACATTCATCATGCTAAGCATGGATCCCAAAAAAAGCTGGGTATTCATCAGTGAAGAGTGGATGGATTTGCCAAAGATGCTCGACCTAAGCCTGAAGTATTTGAATACAACGGCTGCTTTTACCACAACCATAATAATGGATGTCTGAACATGAATGTCAGACCATCTCTAACCAGCCAGAAGCAGCAAGAGCAGGATACAGTCAAGTACAAAGAGTTGACAGAGTTGGGGTTTGACTTGGACATATTTCGGGAGTGTGAATGGGCAGCTATCAAGAAAGTAGCCCAGCTGCTCCAAGATAAAAAACCAGTGACATTAGCATTAAACAAGTTCATTGATATGGCAAAGAAGTACATTGAATATCTAAAGCAATATCCTGCCAGACATTTCAAGAATACCGACCAAGTCAGTGAGGATGATATGATGGCAGCTATTATGGAAGAAAAAGTTTTCGGATTTGCCAAAGTCAACATCTATACCAGAGAGGTGAAGAAAGAACCTTATGAAGACTTTCCTCCTATCATCAAGCCCGCAAATGTGGGGCTAGATGTGATATTGGTCCCATCATGCAAGAGGTGGCCGAAAGAGAAGGCTTACTGAAGAAACCACGCGACTGCTTGATTGGAAGCTATTTTGGAGAGGAGATTTGGCCAATGACTCCTTTGTTAAAATTTTATCAGGACCATGATGTGGAGATAAGGAAGATTCACGCAGTTGTTCAATTTGACAAAGAGAATGCCTTCAAATGGTTTGGTCAGAAAGTTACTGAGAAAAGAATGGAAGGGGAGAAGAATAAGGCGGCTAAGGGGACTCTGGCTGATGTCTACAAGACTATTGGCAACAGCTCTTACGGCAAGACCATCACAAATTTGAAGAAGCACATGAATGTTCAGTTTGTTGATAAACAAGAAATGACCAACCTTCACAATGATCCTTATCACCACAGGACTAAGGAGGTGAGTGACGACTCCTTCGAAACTTATTTAAAGAAAAGGACCATTGACTTCAATTTACCCATGGTCATCGGGTTGAGTGCTTACGCCTACGCCAAGTTGAAAGTGTTGTCCTTTGTATATGATGTACTTTTGGTATGTTTGGATAAGTCTGACTTTATGTTCTTGGAGTCTGATGCTGATTCTATCCATTTGGCATTGTCTGCAGAATCTTTTGAGGTTTTGGTCACGGCTGGGCTTGTTGTGTAGTTCGAAAAAATTAAGCATTTATGGTTGGTGCAAAATAATTCTCAGAAGAGGGTGCCTGGCCTATTGAAGGTTGAGAAGACTGCAGACAGCTTTATTAGTTTGTGCTCTGAATGCTATGTGTGCGATTAAAGTGTGAGAATGAAGGGCGTACAATCTAGGAATAAGGATATTATGAGCTTTGATAATTTCAATAAAGTGTTGTTTGATTTACCTGGGGCTCTGCGTGAGGCAGTGAATGTGGGATTTAGGCCAGTCAAGAACGATGTCCATGCTTATGTACAGTTCAAGCAGGGCTTGACTAATTTGTACATTAAGAGAATTTGTGCACCTGATGGCAGCACAGAACCTTTGTTGTTGTAAAGTGTTTGTTGACCGGAAGAAAAAGTCTAGCTGACTTTGTGTTTATTGTCTAACGAAAGAGCAAGATCATTAAACAAAACTTAATGACCATAAAAATCAGTGGGTTTTTTTAAAACGAGTGCAAGGTGTTCAATAATGCAGGTGAGAGTCCTTGCAGGCCACCATCGTCCCACCCACTGCTACTCAACCACGATTTCCTTTGGTCATACGAGTAATTGCAGAAAACATCCAAATAAGCACTCCAGGGCAAGCAGTTGCTGTTTTGCAGAACCAGCTGATTGTTTAAATAAACAGTCACACCAGAAAAAATGGACATTAACACATTTGGTAGCGCGCGAATTCAAATTTTGATTTTTAAACTTCACATTTTTTTTAAACTCCGATTTCAAAAATTACTCACCGTAAATGTCAAATTTCGCACAATTAGCCTCCTTTTTACATTCTTTTTAATCGAAAATATCTTTCCGTTTCTTCATTTCCACTCGAACCATCTTCGAGCACTTTAAATTTTTTTCTTAACTGAACATCATTCGATTTCTTTTTTCGGATCATTTTTTCAGCCTAAAAATCATCAACCAGCTAAAGGCTTCAGTAAGGCTAAAAAGTCGAACGATCGACGTTTTCATACTCTGAAAGAGCATGGTTCGTGAAGATTCGCATCAAAAGGCCATTCAATAACCTTACTTCAAAGAACAATAACGCATTCGATAAAATCGTTTGTCAAGGTGGTAAATGCAGAATGCTGCCATAGAGCACGATCTAGCAGTCTTACGTTTCTTCTAAATTGCTATATTTAGCTAAGGAGGGCATAGAATCGTAATAACTTGATGAAGCACACCAAACTAAAAAGTCAGGAACATGCACTATGTACAAAAGGGAAATCTCACGTTCGGAGAGATGATCATCGAAGAAATGCATATTCCACCTCTTCTAATTCCATTATTCAAAGACTTTTTCTGGTTTTTCGTAAACCCCTCGGGTTCATTCCCGTCGAAATATCGAACGATAATCTGATAACGATTTAAATCCATGGTTTCCATCCACCGATATGTGATTTCGCTGAAAAAACGACGCCAGCTTTTTGACAAGGTGACAAGAAAATTCAGCGCACAGACAGCTTCGTTTATCCGTGACTGTACGTTGACACTTTCGTATAAAGAGTTCTATCCCCTCGGGGACTACATAGCCAGGGTCGACCGTACCGGCTTTTTTGACCGTACCCGTACCGTACTCGTATCGAGGGCCTGGTACGGCCGTACCGTGCCGTACCGTACCGTACCAGACGTGCCGTACCGTACCGTACCAGACGTGCCGTACCGTACCGTACTCAAAAATTTACTTTAACTGCATATGAATAAGAAACTTTCTTAGCTGGTTATGCTTTGATTTCAAAAGCGGACAGTTCAGCAAAAGTACTTTATTAGCTTGTTTGAATCTGGCGTCACACATCCGTATTAGACTAATTTGAACGTATTGAATGCAATTGCTGGCAGATTACATTTCACAAAAGGAAGCATTCGGGTATTTTCTGGCATAAGACTTCCATGGTTACCCCCGCATACATTCTTAGCCACCAAAAATGCGGTTTCTCAGCTTTCCAGCACCTGATTTCCAGGGCTGGAAATCAGAGTGAGATGAGGGGCCGCCTCTCGAGATCTTTGTCTTACAGACCTTGCAAATTGCGTGTAATTCGTCGTTGTCGTCGATGTAGTAATAATCGTAAACTTTAGAAAGTTTAGAAGACATTTGTTGAGAAGACCTAACAGGCTGTCCCAACAGACCAGCTGCGAAATTCAATTCACACCAGCAAGTTCTGCAGCTACGGTACAGTGCAACAATCTTCTTGATTTCACACTTTCTCGAATACCTACTCAAAAACAGCTGTTTTGAAGTAAGCTGCATGCACCTGCGAATCACTGAAGCGCGGAAAATTTAAAAATGACATAACCCTGGAGGTACGGCCGTACCGGCCTGTTTTCACTGCCGTACCCGTACCGTACCGTACCACCCCCCGGTACGGCCGGTACGGTACGGCCGGTACGGTGGTACGGTCGACCCTGGCTACATAGATACACGGCGCAGCGTTGCAGGATGCGAAAATGAAAACTCGCGGTAAAGGACCTGAAAATCCGCTAAAAACCGCTGCAATACAGTAATAAATCCGCTGAAAAATCCGCTAAAATTTTTCCCGCAAAAAGCGATATTTTAGCGACTAGTTTTTAATAAAAAGAGGAGTAGAACAAAAAACGTTCACTCATTCATCGCTCATACTGTGCATGCAAATTTTTTGCGGGCCAGGCTGGGGATGGGACACACGGGAAGGGAAGGGGAAGGGATTGAAGGATGGAAAGGGACTCCCCGACGCCCCCGACCACCCCTAGTCAGGTCTAAATTTTATGCAAAAAGTGTGAATGTAATAGAGCATACTGTAGAATAAGGAGGGCGTAAGAACGGATCAACAATTGTGATTTTACTTAGTATCGACTGAGCAGTTAACTAAACATAAGGCAGTCCCCTGGTCTAAAAATTGCTTCCCCATTTCTTGTCCCCACTCGCATAATCGACAATTGTGAGAGATCATAACACGGGGACAAAACTGCCTCAACTGTCTTAAAATGGAGCGCCCAAAAACCAATGCGCTTTTGCACTTTGTTCCCCAATAGGCTTAGGGATAAGTTGGATATAGGCTTCGTCTTAGCCTTAGGCTTAGGCTTAGGCTAGGATAGGCTGGATTTGGGCTTAGTCTTAGCCTTAGGCTAAGGCTAGGATGGACTGGATTCAAGAAATTGGGGGACAAACTGCGAAAGCGCCAAAACCAAAATCCGCTAAAACAATCAATCCGCTGTTTAGTCAGCTATCGACCAAGAAATCCGCCAGATCTAGCGGATTCTAGCTGCATCTGGCAACGCTGACACGAGGTATTTTTTCGGTCGCGACACCGTTTATCACTTTTACAAATCAGCGGGAATTTCAAAATGTGAATCGATTTCATATATTCATATCATGTAAATGCAATGTGCAATTTTAATTGAAGCGATGTATTTACAGTAAATAATGTGCACTACCTAAGCAATAACAAGGTTACATTTTTCAAGCAAGAAACTTCTTCTTCTGTTGTTCGACCAACAGGAAAATTGAAATCAGTGCTAGTTTTGTACCTAAAACTACACCATAATATGGACAAGCACTGTGAGTCAAAAACTTTGAAAGAGACCTACCTGTATGTGCTGACCCCGTTCCAGAAGATGTGTGGTTATCTTGTCTCGCTAAACTTCGGAATTTTTTTCGAATTTCTGAAAAGAGCTGACTTTTGGGAAAAGCTCTAAAATTAAACGCTAAAATTGGAAATTTTTCTTCTATCCTTACCATCAGGGTCATAAATTGCTGTCTCACTTTCAAGATCATCGAACTCAAAAACTGTGCGAGGACTGCATGTTTTGTAAGTTACCTTGCAGGTGCATTTGTACTCGGCTGCATGGGAAACAATGATTTTATTTGATGTCTGCAAAGAGGTACCTTTCTGATTTATCCAGTCGCAAAGCGTGGAGAAAATCACTGAGGCATAAAAAGAGCGGGCAAACTTGGCAAATAATGCCAAAAACTGATCTAGGGGTTGAGTCTTAAACAGGATTTAATGAGTTAAAAAACGTATGAACTGGAATTTACTGATGATAGTTTTGACCATTCTCCAGACTTATCTTTCATGCTCCATTGATAATTCAGTTGAAACTCAGACGATGGTGCAGGATGAAGTGAGCAATTGGCTAGAGCTTGAGAACGTCTGAGGTCGAAGTCAGGTTTTATCGAAAGTAGTGAATAGCCTGAAATAAATGACCGGGTATGCGTTGACAAGCCCATGGTTTTTTAATTAGTCTTCTGTATCACATATATGTCTGATATGCAGCCACAACATTTGTGATTAATCTGGTTTCAACAAACCAATTGACAGTGCTTGCAATTTTGATTCCTGCGATTTCTAGCCTGTTAGGAGCGCCCCCATCCCTGATCAAGCCTCCTTGAAACAAGCCAAGAGCCTCGCCAAATCTGATGGGTCTGGTTTCAGCCAGTTGACAGCGCCAGCTTTTTTTATCGGCCTGTTATTGACCAATCATTTCTTTGGCCATTCCTTATTCGTCCATTTCCATAAATCATGAGCACTCTAACTCTCATTTTTTGGACCAGTCAAGAGCGTTGCCAAGTCTTATTGGTCTGTCTCCAACCAATGAAGAGTGCAATCATTTCTAACCTGTTGAGAGCGCCGCCTCTCCTTATTGGTCCTGAACCAGTCAAGAGCCTCGCCAAATCTGATTGGCCCTTTTCCAACCAATCCTGAGCGCCGCCACTCCCGATTGGCCCATTTTGAATCAGTCAAGAGCCTCGCTAAATCAATTGTTGTATTTCAAACCAATCATAATCGCCGCCGCTCCTGATTGGTCTATTTTGAACCAGCCAAGAGCCTCGGCAAATCCGATTGGTCCGTTTCAAGCTAGTCTGAGCGCGTCATCCCTGATTGGTCCATTTCTGACCAATTGAGAGCGCGTCATTCCTGATTGGTCCATTTCTAACCAATTGAGAGCGCGTTATTCCTAATTGGCCTTACTGCCAGTCTTAGAGCTGACAATGGCCCTGCCATTTCTGGTCAACTGTTTTCGAATTAAAGAGGATCTCGATTCTAGTGTTATCGGGCCAATGTTGACCTTGCAAATGTTCAGCAAGCATCAGCTGTCTTAATCGCTGATAATGCTAATACTATCTACCAGACCTTCTTTCTGGTTCTGCAGAACCTAACACGGCCACCTCCAAAATCTTTCAAAATTTTTTCACTTACTCCCTTCTACAACAATAATTGTTCCCAATTGCAAAATTTTTCCTTTCTTATATTTACTAAACGTGCAGGTGAGTTTGTAACTTTGATAGCCGGAATGAAAAATACTTTGATCCAAATCTAATTCTATTTTATAATTAAGGCTGGCTACGTCGTTGGAAAATTTAGCTACCGGAGTTCCGTTAGAGTGGGAAAGAGTGCAGTCGAGACGGGATCCATAAACAGCCAAAGTGGAATTGGTGTTTACAAAGGTCTTGGCCATTGAGTCAATGCGACAAGGTGCGTTGAACGTGGGAATGATATGACCACATTGGATGTACGGGTAGGTTTCTAAAATTACCATACACCTGTTATATCAGTGCTATTGTTGGTCTTTCCGGCCTACCGAACTCGCTGCAATTAGGGGCGTAAACACGGGCCAAAATATTTTCATATTGTCCTGTGAATGCAGCTTCGCACTGGGTGCTAACCTCGATTGGACATAGCACGTGACTATTGTTATTTTGATTCTGATGTAGTTTACACATCGAAGTGATGACGGATGTATTGGAACACATCGTCTGGCTATTAGCAGCAGTGATGCAGAAAGGAGAGGCATTGCAGCTGTCAGTATTTGGTGTGCAATCGCTGCCATCAGGACCTGCTTACAGTAGAGCATTAATAATACACGTACACATACAATAGAGGCACAGCTTCATCCTCTGTTTCCCTTTTATAGACCCTTCCTAAGACACATTGGTCCACTCAAATAGTTTCCCCCGACCATATGAATAGTTATGTAGCAGCGCACCCAGACGAGAGGAGATATGAGAGACCGAAGTCTCTCAGACAAGAAACTCCGACTCTGTAGTCGCATAAATCTAATACTAAGGCAGAGTATAGATGGTGCAGGTCATGTCATACTTTATGTATAGCCAAGCATTGCAGCGCGCTTGAGGACTAAGGAACACAGATTGGCAATTATTTTATACCTTGGGGGGAGTCGAACCCTCCTCTGTATGTGCGCATCAGCGGGAGAGGCAGACGCCGTCAGGCAGCGACAAAGGTAGGAGCAAAGAGGTACATACAGAGGGGTTAGGAGATTCGAATCAACTGTACAGTCTATGATCAAAGTAATGCCGACTTACATAAGCGATACAAGAGATAAAAAGAGTCGTCCGATCTGCTGCCATTGAACTCGCACCAGTACTCCCCAAAAGGAGTCTTTTCGTTAATACGAATTTGCATGGAGACGTAGGTAGGTTCGCTACACGAGTTCATGGATGCACGCTCTCCAGTAGACGTAACCAGATGAAAGTTGTCGTCAATAGTGCACGTTGTGCCTGGTGGAGGCAGACAGGTGACGTACAGGGTGCCACCGTAGTAAAGCATCGTTTCTTGCACATTGTACTTGTCATCGTATGACAGCCTGTCTAGCTTTAGTACTAGAAACGTCTAGGCTTACACAGACTGACTGCTATAGCAGATGAGAAGAGTAGTAAGTGAGGCTTACCCGGTTTCAATCCCGTTGCTGTTGACATAATGAAAATAAGGTGCGAAATGCCAGAAAGCATTGTGGAACAACTCTATTCATTCAGGAGTTAAGCATTAGCATTAAAACGCCCAATAACGTATACCAACGCAATGAATCGCCTAAACTGGGGCACGTGCTGCCACGACTTTAAAGCTGGCTGTACTCATGCATATTATTCCAAGTAGATGTTGAACAGTGGCAGTAGGGATTCACCTAACATGCTCGCCAGAAATGCAACCAGTCGTCAGCTCTACTATTCGTAATGCGAAGCTTAACATTGATGCTTTGTCCAAACCAATATGGGATTGTGGGATCACTAAGAAGATATGCGAAATTCACAATCATCTTCATGTTCATGTTCATGTTTTACCGCATCACCAAACGCTTATGCGCACTCGAGGGTGAAAGGACACATTTTACACGAAATGATTTACCGGCCCGCGAGTCGAACACTCGCCCGTAACTGCGCACCAGGCGTGAAAGGCGGACGCCTAACCCATCAGGCGTCTGCTAGTTCGATCTTATCAGAAGAAAAAGGCACTGGGCAGGGATAGGTTCCCTGTCGAATTCTGTGTCTCTTGACTGAGGTGAGCAGTATCCTGTGCAAGGTACTGTACAAAGCCTAGCTTCGTCTGGAGAATCTGCCTGCAAGCTATTCCATGGGCATTGTCTCGCGGTTCCATGAATTGGATGAAGCTTAGGTCCAATTGGAGGTCGCTCACTGCTGAACGTGGGCTTAACAATACTTTAGCCAAGTTAGTAATCAGCTTAAACAACAAATAGTAGAGTGAGAGACGAGATGGCTGAAATCAATGCCCACTGTGAGGAATAAAAAAGCTCAGACAGCCGCTGGCTGGGTGTGTTTGAGAAAAGCACTAGACAGACCCAACGTATTACACAATATTTAGATCATAGACGGCCATGAGAGGAAGCAATTCTACTGTATCTTGCAAAGTGTCCCTGACTTTCATTTTATAATGCTTAAGCACTGCAGGCATGCCTGAGCTTCTTTACTTTCATTCGCTTTACTTTATTTACTGGCCAAAACTAGCCATGCAGCCATAACATGCAGTAATAAGGTGGCATATACTGCGCTCTACCACACTGTACAAAAAAACTTACCCCAGCGTCCTGATTTTACAGTATTCTTGTTAAAATGTGTAGCAAGCCTCTTGAATGAGGAGCTCATCAAACGGGTGATGTATCACAACTTATCAGTACAATGTAAATTAGTATATAAAGTCACTAATCATTACTCATTCCAGGGTCAGTGCAATTTGGCTATGCCTTTGCTCTTTTATAATTCGACCTTTTCTGTGAGGCTTTCGGCGAGTCCTTCGTTTGTTTTTCCTTTTGAGCAAGCGGACACATTTCGATGACCCCGGACTTATTATGACAGGGAGTGACCCCGTCGTAATGCGTCCACCGGACACATTACGATGTCGAAAAGCGTCCGCCCGGACACATTACGATCCGGACACTTTTTGACGCGACACTGGCCCTCAAATTCAATTCTACACAGATGGTGATAGATGCGGTGGCTCCTCACCAATTGGGCGCAAAGGCATCAACAGAATAAATAGCGGATCGCTTCAAATACGTCTCAATTTCTACTTGAATTTGCCAAAAGAATGGGGACGACGCTGCAACCTGTTTTCGCCATTGTTTTCATCATTTCCTGATGATGTCTTAGGATAAGACGCAACGTTGAAGGTATAATTCAGTAAATAATGTGTGCTGTATCTTGAGTAGGTAATATATTGGTTTTCTTGTTCTTTTGAAAATAAGGAAATCCCAGTTTTCCTCCCTCCCAGACGGGTATTAAAATCCCGCTTTAGGTGCTTAATTCTTCTGTATCACTTGAAGCGTTCCGATAGACTTTGACAGCGGGCTTGTGACAGCCTGGCGCCGAAGACGCTATCCTAATATTTTGTTTCCTGACAATGATTGGCAGAATCAGATCAGGATCCAGGCCTAGCGTTTTTGGCCCAGAATGCCCTCGCGTGCTGGTGCTTTTAGAGGAGATACGCAGAGGGACGCTGCTGCGTGTGCTGGTTTCCGCGCAGCCCTGCTTACATGGTGGCTGGCTTTGAGCAAAAACAACAAATTGAAAAATGCACTATTAACAGCGACACCAGATTCATGGCGCTCTAAGCTTCCTTCAACTTTTTTGGAGTACTAATTGATTTTGGATGTGATCTGTTTCTAATATTTATAGGATACTTTCTGTTGTCAATTCTTCAATCTTGCTTGACATTTTCGAGAACTGTTACAGTCTAGACACTCCAGTAGTGCAGGTGCTTTCTGACGCCGCCTACACTGGTCTGGTACAATTTTTAGGTTCGGGAAAATGTTAATGTTATTGGAGACTGATGCATTCACCTACAGTTGCATCCTGCGATCGTGGTCAATGCCATCCCTTGAAGCGCATGAACTTGCAACTTTGAAACTAAGAACTAACGGTATAATTGACGATATCATATCGTTTTTTGGACAAATATCGTTTATCGTTATCGTTAACGCTATATACGCTACTAGCGTCGAATCGATCATTGTCGAGCATCGTCTCTGATATCCAATTACCAAACAAAATAAGACCTAGTATTGAGCAGCAAAACAAAAAGGAAGCGCAGAACTGAAAAACGTTTACTGCCCCAGAAGAGAACAAGACAATAAATCAAGTATCCTTTTAAAACCTGAAATATTATCGATCTCATCCTCACTGCTAGCTCTCAAATGCGATTCTACATATATGACGATGGATGCGGTGGCTCGTACTGTGGGTCAACAAAATCAAAATCCAAGCAAAAGACATTTTAGCATCTCTGTGGGCAGATGCATTTCCATAATTTCCACGAAGACCAGCACTCGAATGTCCTGAACGCCTTGAAAACGATGGGTAAGCAAATGTCACGGTACCAGTCAGCATTTACTATCCTCGTTCTTCTATGGGAGCTGCAGCCACCAGCCCGTCCCCCCCCCCCCTACGGAAAATTGCCGCCATTTGTTTTCAAACACTTCTGGTTCTGACCACCTTTGTTGAATTTGGTTCACCGCCGAAGACCCAACCCGTGGACTGTTGCTTGGTTTTTGGGTCGTAGTTGAATATTTAGGTTTCATCACAAGTAAGGGTGTTGTTGGCACTTTTTGACTTTTCGTGATTAAACTGTACAACATTAACATGCACCAGTGTAACCGCGGCCGGGCTTATACCCGCAGAGTACCGATCGTAAAGACCCCACACCTACAACAACCCCTCACGATCAGGCGTGTTCGCCACGCCTCCAGGTCCCTGCGACTGCTCTGTGCAATGATACACTAGCCTGGCTTCTGGTCAAATGCACCCGGTCCCAAACTGTCAAATGCACCCGGTCCTGATGCCTAAACTGGCGAGCAGTTCCACTGTCGCAGTAAGAATTCAGTCAACACCAGAGGATCCTTTACGAGCACAGCGATGCACGGCTATGTCTCAACAGTCCTAGATCTTACCCACGGACAAATCCGCAGGCAAACCAAGTACCTGCCCTGAAGTCAACTTGACTCTTCCAGAATGAGCCACATGGAGACCCTTGAGAGTATGCTAATCAAACCCCATGGCTTCCGCCTGGCCCACACGACAGGTCAACAAATTCAGAACAATCAGATGGAAATAATTCGAGCAAAACCTAGCAAGGGATAGCCCTGATCTCTCCAGGCAGCCTATTCTTATACTGCCCTGGCAAAGTCCCAGCGAGCCAACTGCCCTACTCACACCCCTAGAATTCCAGGCGCCCCCAAGCGGTAGTGGTCACAACAAGGGCATATATCGGCAGCGGTCAACTTTTGAGTGCTTGATCGAAAATACCAACAGTGCGACCAGCAGAGCGTCCCAACCACTTATATGCAACGAAATCCTGCCAGGCGAATGTACGGTACAATGCAATGACTGAATTTCCTTTCTGCAATTGAGAACAGACGCCTTGATTGTCCCAGTCATTAGCAATAGGTTTAAAATCAGGCAACCACAGCTTTGAAAAAATATGCCCAGCTTAAAGAGCGATGACGCGCGATCATTGGTTGAGGGGCACGCTATGTCAACGCAGCTGAAATTCCAAACACATGTAAACGCATCTTGTATTCAACGTATAAGTGGTGATAAGACTGCTCTGAGCATGCACTTGATAAAGGCTGCTCCCGCTACTGGCAGCGAAGAAGGGTGGCACCACGTTAGATTTCTGAAAAAATCTGTTATCAGACAACAACAAAGTTAGCCCAGCCACTGTACTTCGACTAAATGCAGGGCGAGCTTAGGCTGGCTTGGCTCCCTCGACGACGCATGCTTGGATGCATTACACTTTTTAAAATCGTAAGGTCATGGGGCAGATTTCCTGTCGGATTCTATCCTTTCTGTCTTACACCGAAGGCTACAGTAGTACTCGCATGAACATCCGTATTCGTACTTTGGAGGAATGCAGCGCGACCCTCTGTTGCCTTGAGAACTGGGAAATAGTGAGGACTCGTTGCAGTAAGGTCGCAGATGTCATAGGAGGATATGAGTACTTTATGTATCGCCTAGCTAGCGACACTGGAACAGAAAGTTTAGCTGCTGTGGGTGGAGCCAGCTTGCTAATAGCATCTTTTTTGGCGACCAACCTACTGCAATAGAACCCATGACTGTCAGCCTGTTTGCCATCTCTAATTGCCTGAATGAAGTAGCTGAGGCAGGGGATGCCCTGTTGCACTTTTCATCATTAGCGATTCTCTTTGATCACAATTTACTTACCTTTACTTTACCGAGGGAGTCCAGCCAAACTAGTGTCGCCCTGCATTTATACTCAGAGTACAGTGGCTGGGCTAACTTTGTTGTCTGATAACAGATTTTTTGGAAATACCAATACTTTTTCGCACCTGTATTTTTGTTGAGAATACAGAATACATACAAGAAATTTGCCGTCTAGTCCCTCCTTAGCTGACGCAAGTCTCTCGCAAAAAAGGTTCCCAAATTACTGTATACTCTTCGTAGTCTATTGCATATGACTTCTAACAGGTAGCGAGTGTTCACATTGGTAAGGCATTCCGCTGCCGCGCTTATCCCGACAATGGTTCCGCTTATAGAGCGTCCATCAAGGACGCACTCGTCAAATATATTGATGCACAATCACAGCTTAGCAGCCTCAGTAGCCACCAAAGCGGAAAAAAGTTCACGCGGTTCTAAGGTCCTCAAAAAACCGCTCACGATCAGCCCCAAGTTGTTCAGTTTCACATCCAAAAAATTGGCCGACCCTGGTACAGCGCTCCTGATCCAATCCGACCCGACCGTTTGAAAATCTCAACACACAAAAGATTTCAGTAGCGAATTTTTCTCTTATCACATTACATCACACAGAAGACGCGTCTTGTCTTCTTGCCCATCTAACTACGGCTAAACCAGCACTTTCGCGCCGCACGGCTAACAAAAATATTCCACCTGCTTGTGGTATCTGTGCTAAAATCCAGTTCTTACGATTAGAGCATGAAAAATTAATTAGCTCGATTCCTAAAATCACACCCTCAAAAGAATAACCCCTGATATGAGAGCTTTCAGAAAAACCAAACTTTTTATCTGTAACTTTAGTGGTTATTGCTGTGGACTTGTCTTAAGTACTTCGTCGTCGTCGTCGTCGTCGTCGATGGGCACGCTATGTAACCGCAGCTGAAATTCCAAACATGTGTATACGCATCTTGTATTCAACGTATAAGTGGTGATAAAACTGCTCTTAGCCTGCACTTGATAAAGGCTGCTACCGCTACTGGCAGCGAAGAAGGGTGGCACCACGTTAGATACGTCATAAGCTACGTAATTAGACCACTATTACGCCTTTTGCGGTGCGAAAAGAAGCATCCTCGTCAACGACATTCGTCTGCGCAGTGACACCTCGCACAGTAAACATTCAAGAGAGTGCTGTTGTAGATTGCTGCGTCTGGCTCGAAAGCTGGAGCAATATTGTTTCGTAAACTTGCTTTGGAACCTGGTGAGTGTCACCAATTGGTTCCTGAACGAGGCGTGACGTGCATTGTCAACGTGGGAACAGTTATCACCGGAAACGGACCAAGATTTGCGTAACTGCCAATGATGCTCTCAAGCGAGTCGGGGACACAACATTGCCGTCATTGCATGATGGTTTCGACAGGATGGCGTATGCTAACTTCCGTTTATTTCCTCCATAAATACCCCAATCGGTGGCCCAAGTTATTACAAAGTAAATGCCCTCGCTCGAGTTTTCACTGATCCGCTGCTACCAAATCACCAGGCGATATGTTCACTTCATTCCTTGTTGGTATGACAATTATGGTCGTCCTGACCATTGTGCCACGAACATCAAGTAAGTTAATGATGCTTGGCCACTGTCATCATATTTACAAACTGTCCTCCCTTTAGTGGCATACCCAGCCAGCAGCAGTGCTGGCCATAATAGATGCGATTGCTTCACTCAGCAATCAAAAAAAGTGATCGATCTTAATGTGATCACATGCGAAAATCCTCGATCAATTTCAACCTGCTCAAATGTTGTGAAACAACTCCTGTGGAAAACAAGAAAAGACAGCCTTGTTCGATCCACAACCATTGAAGCATTGGATATGATACAACAAGTAAGCTATATCTCACTGCGACGACCCCACCAAATGACATCCCGATTTTCTGCTCAGGAACTACCCGACTCATTCATTGTCACCGACCTTGACATCGCAGTGATTGGAGAAGCCTTCTATCATCATCTGCCTCGCATTCCTGACCTTATTCTGAGCGATGTATCCCTTCCTTCTCAGGTACTGATGAGCTAGCGCACTAATATTCCTACTGACCACTCTTTCCGTTTCCAGGTCAGACATCTACGTCAAATGCAGGACTCTGTCCAAAATGCCACCGTTCTCCTACGAAAGTTCACTCGTGACATAGATCGACCAGAGGCCATCTTCAGGAGCCGAGTATCCAGACAATATTACGAGACACTGGAATTCGCTTTGGTTCATATCTATTGCCCTCTCAGTCAGCTACTAGGCCTACTCACTGATGCTATCGAGGAACCCCAATCAGCGCCTCTCGATGGCGCGCCATCTTCACCACGGCCAGACGCATCGTTCAGCTGGAATTGTCCAACCCCAAAGCATTGCTTACAAATGGAGCGAACCATGCTGAGACGATTGGATGAAATTTACGATCAACTTACCAAGAACCTGTCCCGCTTACAAGAAAGTGCCACTCGCTTGTAATCAAGATGAACTTACGGTCGTTAGCTTGACTGGCAGCTAATTACACGCCATTTTTTTCTACCAATGCCCCAAAAATATATTTTAATACTTTTGTGCACAAAATTCCGACACAATGTCACTGTATTTACTTATTTGATCTATGCTTGCAGTCGCACTGTGTACATGCCACGTCCTAACCTAATACTGGCTGTGTAAGTGTCTGTACATTACAAAGCTATACTGTACATTTAAGAAAATCCATGAATTTATTGTCCATTCCATTAAAGTACACTAAATTGGAACGATGACAGAGAAGATTATCATGGCCCTTGCGCAAGTGACAGGGCAATTCAAGGTGTCCGTTCATGTGGACGGCTAGGATTCAGAATTTTCCCAAATGCAAATCAAATTTAGTAAATAGGGTCAGAATACTTTCGAAAAACATAATTTCCAACGTGGTCATTCCTGTGGCTGACCGCTGGTATTTATTTATTCTATTTGGGTCAATACCCTCCCACATATCAGTTTGGAATGGTTATAATCGAAAAGTGTGCGCGCCAGGCGGCCACCAGGTGACCCTATTGCCAGCATGGCCCCGACCACGTGAATAGCCAATTTGAGGACTTTGAGGACAAGGATAAACGAAGTCATAAAATGGCCAATCTTGGATCGTGCGGCGATCAGCACTGCTTTTCTTGTCGTTACGACGGACAGCAGTTGCAAATGGAACTGAAAAGCTTTTTGTCATCGGGAAGCAACGGTTCGATGCACTTGATGTGGAATAGCTGATAACCCAATAACTTCTGATCTTGCATTGTCCGTCAGATAAAATGTGAGCGCTGCATGACAGGCTTTGACTAATGAAGCCGCTGTTTTTTATCTGGGTTTACGTACTTGCACGCGTTTTAAAAGGTCTTTTAAAACAAGCTACAGTAAGACTTCCCTTAATGAACGACGATAAAGATGATTTATCTCGAGTTTTTGGTGTGTTGCGATAGCGATGTTAGTATTTTATTGTGCATTCGACATTGCTAGAGCTTTCCAGATGCACGGGAGTAAAAGAGTGTATGCCTTACACAACATAAGAGCCACGGAATCAAAAACACACAAGAGCCCAAACGAATTCGCCTCATACTTCTTTTGGTATCGAGTTGGCCCTGGTTGTATTTTCAAGCTTGGACAACAGCCACCGGCGGTCTAGCAGCAGCTATAATGTAAAGCTGCTGCAGTAAAGTTGCCGAACTTAAGAGCGTCATCCAACCAAAAAAAACCGTCAACTTATGGTAGCCGAGAGCGAAGTGGAGGGTCATGCGGCATTTTTTCATAGAGCACAAAATGTAAGCACTTAAATACTCATAGGTACAGTAGGTACATGCATACAATATCCAGGGATCAAGTTTTGGTGACTCACATCACCATCGCCAGTACCGAAATGGAAAACTCCCAATAAATTGGAGGAAAACTTCTAAGTCAATACATAACAACCAATATAGCCGGGAGACAATCAATCCTCGGTGCAGCAGCTTTTGTTAGCCAACACAAAATCCAAGGGTGAATTGATGATGCTCGTCGAAATGCAAGATGCAAATTATCGGACACTCGAGAAGCTTTTGATGTTTCAATGCCACGGCCAAACATAAGCTTTACCAATGGCCATGTTGGCAATAGAGCCACCCGGCGGTCACCTCATGGATACACTATATGTGCCGAAGGCGGTGGATGTGCATCCCGCCGCATCCGTTTTCAGCGCCACGATGTCTCTAAGCAGTCGATCGAGCGCCTTCGGCGCATGTAGTGTATCCATGGGTCAACTGGCGCTCAAACTTTTCGATTATATCCATTCCAAACTGATATGTGGGAGGGTACTGACCCAAATAAAATAAATACCAGCGGTCAGCGACAGGAGTGACCACGTCGGAAATTATGTTTTTCGAAAGTATGCTGACCCTATTTACTAAATTTTACTTGACTTTGGGAAAATTCTGAGCCTCAGCCTTCCACAGGAACGGATACCTTTAATGAGGCGTTTTTCTGTTGGTATAGGAGCCTGCTTCATGCAGGTGCGCAGATGTTAGCATGAGTAATTCTCATCCAGTTACATTAAAAACTGGGTGAGCCGTGTTCGCAGCAGATGAGCGTTAAAAGTCGAAACTCGTCTGCTATTCAGCGGCCCGCCCAAGTGACTTTAGTTTACACTAGAGCAACTTTGGCAGTTTCTTTCGTTGTCTCTTTATTTTGCGGGAAGTATATACACCACATCTACTGTATATACTGAAATTTTCTGCTCATCTTAGCCAGACGGTCAGAAGTGCATGCTCTGTGATCGCTCTACACGGAAATTCGGATGACATGTGAATTCTAGAATTCTTGGAACTGTTTATAAATCCTAAGTTAGAACAAAGCTTGAATATGGGATTTGTTGGGACTCACGACCGGATCGGATGAGTTTCAGATCGGATCATGTGAAATACTTGTAATTTTTTGAACAATCAATAACGCATCAATTTTTTTCGATAGGCGGCTACCCATGATAGCAAGCAAGGCTTTGCGAAACTGCCCATCGTAGATAACTCTACTTTACAACCTGGTGAAGTGAAGAAGATCCATACTGCTCATAAATGACTGCAGAGACTGGCACAAAATTTTTTGTAAGCCAGGACAAAAATACAATATTCGGGGCATGGACATTTTCGGACACGAAAGAAAACTTGGCAATTACGAGATGACACTAACTTGCTGACTGGATGTTAAAAATCGAAGAAGAAACCGAAAAAGAGAAAACAAAATACAAAGCAAAATCGGAAATATAAAACTTTTTGCGTGGATTTCATACTTTTTTTGCTCATACCTCCTTCATACTTCCACGACACCTGCCTGTCCGCTCAGTCGTGCTGTTGATATTCATACCAAAAAACAGCTCCTGCTCGAGCGTGCTCCGAACTACTGTGCCGTGGGGTGAAAAAGCACAACCTAAAATTTTTAACGTTTCATGGAAATCGTTTTAATGAATTTTATCTGATCATAATCGACTTATACTGCAAATCGCATGACCCAAAACGCACAAGTGATATGGAACATTGAGATTATTTTGAGGTCAGAATAAAGTGATCAATCGACTTGTATGTTATCAGCTCATAAGGAGAAGGTCATGGACTAGGTAAAGCATTAAACCTTAAAAACATTAAAACATACACAAATTTTTATTTCTTATAAGAAAACGAGCTTTTGCAATCAATCAATCAAATTTGTCGATAAAAATCGATACTCAGTCTGCACACTCTAATTTTTAGTCGAGTTGGAGTTAGAAAGGATGAATTGACTTACACTATTACAGCGCTCTGGGAGACTATATACGTACGACCTCTTCCTATGAGTACAAGATTTTTTGTACCAATCCCAATCTGAGCACAGTAGTAGACTGGTCGTGGAAGAAGAGCATCCTTTACTCGTAGTTTGAATCTGTCTGCCTACGATGTAACAATGCGAGCAATACTTCACAGAGTTGTACTGGACTCGTACTAGCCAGATAGTGAGTCAGACGAATCTGGTTTTCAGAATGATAAGTGAGATAGATTAAAATGTTTTCGCTAATCGTTAGCTGAAAAATAGAAATTTTAGGACAAAGGCGGCTATTGCTGCTTATTGTCTAACGCTGCGATTGACTATTAAACGAGTCGCGGGAAACCCTGCACCAGGCACAGTCTCGTCAGCATTGTACGAGCACTGCCCACAGAATCATGCTTACTCGATACAATGACCAGTGCAGCTTCGAATTGGAAAAATGCGAAAATCAGAATTGAAATCCAGTTTCAGATTTGAATGCGCAAATGCTAGCAGTGACTCAATTGTCGGCTTCTCCGCTGGCATTAGAAATTATCTGATAAATCACCCTAATTACTGCTGGCAAACGTTCTAGTCGGGGAAAAGTATAAATACCAGGGCTCTGCCTCGTCAGCCAGTCCGCCCTTTATTTTGTATTGAAACTGTTATCAGCTCGGTTGGTAAGTGGCTTGTAAAGTGCGCCAACGACAGGTTCTGCTCAGGAGTCAAGCTTTTGGTCGCCTCTACCGTTAAGTGTACAGGCTTTAATTCTTTTGCCAGGCCAAGATCAACGAACATGAGGGTTCAGTGCCACATCACTAGACCTGAATTTTGTTGATGCTTATTCGTTACCCCAGGGGCGATAAAAGGTTTCGGCCTGACGAGATACAAGTCAAGGGAAGATACTCAACTGCTGGATGTCCGCCAGGCCTGGCGTACTGTGTGCTGCTGTATGAAAGCACTTATAGCCCCAGCGCAGGACTGTACCCTGATAGTGGGTACAGCACTGTCGCCAGAGATAACGATAAAGATCAGGAGAAAGGACAATATGCAAAGGAAATCAAAAGAGGCGCTCCCAATGTAGTTATTTCATGGCGCACCTGGGGTCCTAAATTACACACGGTAGATTTAGCTAGGGACACAGAAAGGGCGCCACAGTATTTACCTGGAAATACCTGACCCGCATGCGCTCCCGATGAAATTTGTGCGGCGGGCTGGGTTCGATTTTTAACTTTAGGCGCTGACAACTCCAACAGACAAAAGATGAGCTTTTTGACATGAAATTTACTTCTCTTTGAGGTCACAACTCCATTTCTAGGCAGTAACTTTAAAGAAAGGGTTCCTGTAAATGTCGACCATGGCCTTGCAGAGGGAAAATTTTGACAAACTTTGAAAATCCTCTCCGATAATACTGGGAAAAGCGCCAAGTCCAGTTTTTATGGTGTTTTGGAATATACATTGTGTACGTGGATGAGTACTTCAGGGTGAACGCCTGTCAAAAAGATGCACCCAGCTTTCCTCATTATCTGCGTGCTGTTGGCACTTGGTCACAAAGCTATCGCGGCTCCAGCACCAGATGGAGAAGACAATTTGGAAGAAATAAGCGACGAGGACAAACAAATCATGCTGGTGAGTTTTACAGATTTTTGATTGGGAAAAGAGTCGCTTCACAGGCTGGTACGTTTCTTGCCCCTCTAGCCCCTCCCTCTGACTCCCTTACCTTGCACCAACAGTGAGTCGGGACTTTGGCCAGTGGCGACGCAGAACCCAACTTATTAGACATTCGCAGCGTAAAATGTTAGTCAGAACGTAATGCCGTAATGAGTAGCTGAGAACCCAAGAAAGCAGGGCAGTGTTGTGAGTACTTCTAGTTTCCAAAAGTAACTAGTGCTTTTAGCAGGTTATTAAACTTATTGCTGGCACCTTGTTACCAACTCGAACTCCATCTTGAAGTAACATATAAATCAGTTAAAGTGAACTTGAGCGCGCAGGAGGGGTTGAGAATGTTACGTCCCAGGACTTTGGATGAAACTGAGGCTAAGGCATGTCGTGTCTGCGCCTTTAATGAAACGGATATCAGATTGAATGAATCTGAGTCTCATGAGCATTAATGGGCATTTATCTTAAAATTTGAATTCGTCAATTATACTTGCTCAAAAGCTTTATTCACAAACGTCCATCATGAAATTTAAGTCCGTCCCAACTATGTTCAATTGTGGAAGGTTCGTCAGGAAAATGCAAGAAAACGAAATCTGTCCCTCGCAAGAAGGAGTGTTAACCCTCTTAATATCCACTGTCTTCTAGGAAAACTGCAACAAGCAAGAGGGTGGATGTAATCCTGATCTGGAAGAATACAAAGAAGAGAGAGAAGAAATAAAGGAGTTCTTGATCGATGAATTCGAATTTGAGGAAGGCATCCCCGAAGAGGAAGCAGCAAAAGAAGCTGAAGAGCTCTTGCAAAAGATTCAAGAGTTGAAAACCTTGATCCACGCTGAAATGGGAATCCCTGAAATTCCGCCCGCTAACGATGGCCTGTTCGAGGGTGATATAATTTTGACGAAAGAGCAAGCTCAAGAGATGATCGACGAAATCAAGGGCAAAGCTAAACGTGCCGCTTCATATTTTTTCGAAAAAGAGGCCAACAGTAAGTACCGCTGGTCAATGCCGATCCACTATTGGGTGAATACCACCCTTTTAACACCGGAACAACAAAACAGCTATGACGAAGCGATGGATATGATCACCGAAGCAGCACCATGCCTCGTATTCCAAAAAGATGACGCCCCTCTTAAGGAAGGCTCGCAACTTCAATTCTACGTACAGGGCAGTGGATGCGGTGGCTCCTCACCACTTGGGCATAAGGGCATCAACAGAATCAGAATCGGAGCGCACAGCACAACATGCGTGGGTGATTCGCTGAAAAGCACCGTCATCCACGAAACCATTCACTCCTTGGGCGGCCACCACGAGCAAACGCGCACTGATCGCGACAAATTCATCGAGGTGATTTGGAAAAATATCGATCCTGAAAGATCGCATAATTACAATATGTTCAATGGCAGCACATCCTACGGCACTCCTTACGATTATAAATCTATAATGCACTACGAAAATGGTGATTTCGCTGCAGTCGAAGGCTCACCTACTATGAAAGTACTGAAAGGCGAGGATACTAAATTGAGCGGTGACGTGATGACCGAAAGCGATAAACTCCAATTGAATCGTATGTACTGTGCACCTTGCAAAGACACTGCGTCCGACTGCGGTATTCGAGCTCTCAATGGCGGATGCGATAAAGAAGATGTAAGCACTGAATGTCCCCGATCGTGCGGTCAGTGTGATCAGTAGCTTGGTGGGCTGCGTTAGATGCAAATAAGGCTGTACAGTCCACATTTGTGCAAAGGCGGGGTTGTGCTGGCGGGTGTTGTGACGAGTTTTTTTATCATACGTGATTAGATTATTGCCCCATTTAGATTAATTAATTTGGTATTTGTAGTAAGTATTACGAAACATGCACTGTTCGGATTGGTGAAACTGTAGATATACTGCACTGCGACCAAATTTGTTCTCTGTGAAATCGTGTCTCCGCATGAACGGAAAACAGCGTTTTTCAAGCCAGAGGGGACGCGATACTGTTAAAGTAAAACTTATGATTAGCACAAATTAATAGCAGTATGCGTATTTCTAGGGACACTTTGGAGGGTCTCCCATAATATGTACGGGAGATATCACTCAAAGAACGATTCCTTCGGTTACTTGGTGGTAGGCCAGGCGCAGTTTTGAATGGTAACATTCCGATTGCTGAATGTGGCATCAACGATTGTTCCATACTCTTGATTTGCAGGAATAAAATTTTCAGTTTTGCGTCATGCACAGTTATACCTTCTGGCTTTACAATTTTTAAGGAAAACAAACCAATAGACTGCAACACACCTACCCCCGGCTTCGACCACTACCAAACCAAACCATCAAATTGGTGCAGCGCTGCGAAGACTGAAAGATAGTTCAAATTCACCTATCAAATTCATTGGGTGATCACGCTCATTTCGGTCATGGGCGGATAATGGTGGACGATTCTGTGACCTTTGGATCAAAATTGCAAGTTTAAGGTTAGGACAATAGCGTGTTTGCCGTTATGGTTTGTGAGCCATTTCCTGATTTTCAAGGTCTACGAGATTTAGCTATATTCAAAGTCGACGACAGACATATCAGCTTTCCTGCTGTGTGGCAAAACCATTCAAATTCATCACAGGGTTCACCAGCTCACTTCCGACTCGAACGTTTTTCTGTACGACTCGCTTGTGTCTTCGTAGGATCGCCTCAAATGGTTACTTCAAAGCCTGCATCTCAGGGCACAAATGGTTAGCTTTCCAAGGTCTTCAGGGCGACGAAGGAGAAATCGAGGTCGAGTTGTTCACAGTTCCAACTCAAGCAAAGGGCGCAGACTGTAGCTTATAGAGTGGCCTATTGCGACAGAAATTTCTACTTGGTGGTCGGCCTAAGAAACGGAAGGTAAAGAAAAGAAGAACCTGAGACGAAATTTCTGGCGATGGTAAAATCCTTGGTCACACCAGTCAGTACACTAGCAAAAACAGGTTCTAAAAGTCAAAGAGCTGATAGGCTCAGCAGAAGTTGCGAGCACAGGAAGATGTGACTCAGTGAGAGATCCTGGGAATTTTGCAGTTTTAAGGAAGTAGCTTTTTAGAGAAAAGTTTTCTGATGGTCCTGAGCCGATAGCGAAGTTGATCTCAGCTTCTTTTTGAGCAGGAAATGGAAACTTAGCCGAACGGCCGGCAGCTAATTTCTGAAAACTACGAAATTTTCAGGATCTCTCAGGTAGTCACATCTTCCTGTTCTCATGCAACTTCTGCTAAGCCTATTGCAACATAGAAACCATCATGCCATGCTATGTTATATTTACTATGCCAAAAAGCTTATCAGCCCACTAAAGTGGCACAGCACAAATGCGAGAGAAACAGAAGAAAGTGGTCAAAAACGAAGCTTGAAAACAAAACTTGTAAATTCATCGAAAGTGCCGAAGGCGATATCACTCGGTATCACAGAGTTCCATAAGGTAAAAGTCGAAAACTCGAAACTGTGAGAATATGAAAGCGAGTGAGGTTTGGTTATTTCGATGTGGTGAGGCTTAGTTAAGCGATCATGGAGTGATGGGGCCTGATGCAAAGTTCCTGCGTATTTCATCGCTAACTGACGAAGCTACAGATGTACCTACGTACATATTTTCAAAACACACAGCAGAATTTTTTTAAGCCTGCTGGTTTTATTGAATAGTTTAGGACTCTAGGTTTGAAGTCATTTTGGTTCTATCTATGCTCGACTTTACTGTGTGAGTGACCCTCTGAGGATGTATGGTTCTTCCAAACTGACCTTTGTTTCACCCAACCTTTTAGTTTGAGAGTCGCATAGAAACTGGTGACGATATGCACGTGGCACATGGACGAGAACTGTATCGAGCAAGCTCATTTTATTCGAAATTTTATTTATTTTTTTATTGGTAGATCTGAAACGTAGGAGTATTTGAATTTGCTAGAAGGTCGCGTAGCAGTAAGGAAGTTGTTATAAGTGAAGGCAAATCTCTTTAACCGTAGTAACAGTGGAACAAAATATTCTTTCTTTATCAGGTAAATGATTTCATCTTACAGTATCTTATACTTAGTTACTAGTGTATCGTTTCAAACTCGAGGTTTTTCGGTTCATACTGTGCCGTAAAGGATGATTTTTCCGCGCCAAGATGTTCGTAAGTAAGTGGTAGTAAATTTTTGTCGCAGTTGGACCTATGTACGTACTTCACACTTTTCGAGGAGCGTCTAACGTAAGTGAATTGAACGAGACGTATTTTGGACTAATTAAAAACGAGTTCGAAATGCAAAAAAAACGCCGATCAGAAAGGCTTTGTCTTCAACACTTAACATGTTGAGCATGCGTGTAAGCGACATGGAAATCCATTCAATGCGGCGACTGAAGGAAACAAAATGAAAGACCAAAAGCGCGGCAACAAGCCATTCCTAGTTTCTTGACGAAAACAAGATGGTTTCGGCAGTTTGTGACACTCTCAACGGGTCAGGCTCCAATACATGTCTGAAACGAGCATTCAGGTAATCGTGCCTACCATGATAAAATTTGTGAAACGGAACTAGCTTCAGTTCCTGTCGCCTCCAAGCCAAAGGCTGTCATCCCACAACTGATAAAAGGTCGTCATATTCACTGGACCAATCTTTGATGATAAGACGGAGAGCGTATCTCTGGGCGCGCTCAAAATTCGCTTCCAAATTCAGCCTTAAAAATGGGATCACTTGCATGCCTGATAGGCGCTTCAGTATTCTCTGCCTCTGTTCCTACTGTTCCAGCACTGGTTGAGGAGCGCATATTTGTCCCTTTTATTGTAGTCGAATCCTTGGCCTCCAACAGTGAGACGAACTAGAAGCTTGGACGGCTTGCCACGTACGAACCCACGTAGCTCGCGACACCTCGCACAGTGCTAACAACACACAAGGGCCATGTAGGATGTTCTGATGGTCCTGGACCCGGATTGCCTGGAGTACAATTCAGACCAGAGACTCAACACCAGTTGCCGCGCGATGCCTGCAAACCAAACGTCACTCGACCTTGTCTCTGGACCAGACCTAGGAGAGGCAGATAAGCAGGCGAAGCTGTCGCATTCTGGGAGAACGAGTCAAGGCCGCCTTTCTGTAACCCTCTGTTCTTGTGAAGAACACTTCAATCCTGCTCTTCCTAAAAAATCTCCTTTGTAGATATGGAGGATCAAAATAAAAAGAAAAAGCTGAGTCCCAACTATTGAGTGGCATTGCAGATGTGCGAAATGCGGCCGCTGAGTGGCGAAAAACGAAGACAGAAAGGAATTCCCCTCCGGATGGATACGATGTGGACCTCAGGCGATAAACCCAGAAAACAGTAGAAGCTGGGAGCTTAATGAGCGCAACACAACGCAACAAGGTTTTTATGGGATTGACATGAATATTCAACTGTTTTGATGTCGACTCCAATCTTTATCTGGCTAGATGCAGCAGAATTATCGCCATCATTTTCGCTTTCTGAAGGCGCATCGAGCTTAAGAATAAGCGTTAGAGTGTATTCTCATTACAGCGTTAGAGTGTTTCTGTCTTTTCGATTAGTACAATATTTTGTGATTGAAACCAAGTGTCAGTGATCAATAAAATCGATTCTATGTGGAGGCCTTCTACTGATTTTCCGTCACAGTAAGTCTTTTTATGTTCGATTTCGTATAAGTTATACACAAAAGATTCAGCACATCTCAAACTCATATTTCGCATCTCCCATCAAAATTTTCTTCCATCTTCGCATCTTCCATAAAATTTCTTGATGACGATTTTGATCAAGGCTTCTGTTGAGTGATCGATTTAGAAGTATAACTGCAGCTTTTTAGTGGTATCCTGGTGAAGTTTTTCAAACATCATGTTTTCAACTGACTCTGAAGAAGCAAACCAAATAGCCTCGCGCGGTGTAAAGCCATCATGTGACTCGACCCAGTGCACGTGTTGATTGGTCGGCGCTGTTACAGCAGATCACAGGCTACCAGCCATCCAAAAATACATCCCATTGTGATAGAGTGGGGTTTGGTGGCTAACGCACTAGCAGATTATTGATTAGGCGCAGTAATTTCCGTACACCCATCCTGTTGATGTTAAAAGGGAGGCTGCTGGGTGTTATGCAATATTCGGTCCATCTCTGCAAGCCTCGTTAGAATAACCTGTTGCGCGAGTCGCGCTGATCGTCGGTTGTAGTTGGGTTTGACTCATGAAAGCTGCACTCTCGCAAAAAAGGTAGATACTTAGTCACTGCCTTTTAGAATCTGATCTCAATCGCGAGTGACAAGTTTTCGAGCTGCAGCAAACAACGCTCATTTTGAATTTTGTTCATGGAAACCGTGTTTTAACGTTATCAACTAGCGGACGAAACAAGCAAACTATGGTTGGTGGGCAGCAAATCTGGCTGATGCCGGATCATGAAAATTGACCATAACTAAAAATCATTATCATGGTCCTTTTGCATGGGAATCTTATGTTTCTAGAAGGAGTCAGAAAGTCTGATCTAGCAGACATATCTTTATAACGCGCAGAAGCTGTAACTCCTGAGCAGCATCTATCACGGCCGAGCAGTCTCGCTCCACGGGCTACCTCGAGCTTATCTTTGCCGCAGGAAAAAGCAGGCGAGCACATGCATACGCCGAGAAACGAGAACGCAGGTAGGCGAGTTACACTTGTCTACCTGCTAGCTCAACTGCTGACCCGAACTAGACCAGATACTAGGCCAGATAGTAAATCAATCGAATCTGGTTTCTAGAATGGAAAATGCGAGGGGCTTATAAACCTTTTCGATTAGCTGAAAAACAAGAATTTTAGACAAAGAGCAGCCGCTGTTCATCGGCTAATAAAATTTGAGTCTCGGGCAAACCCATTACTGGTCAAAATCCAATAAGCGTCGTTCGAACACTGCCAACACAATCATGCTCGCTCGGTGCAACGATGGCCAGTGTACTGTACAATGGCATCGAATTCGAAAGACACGAGAATGCTATAACTAGTTTCGGTTTCGAATATCAGGCATCTGCTCTTGCACTCGAAATTTTCTGACAGATTACCCTAATTATACCCTAATTACTGCTGGCAAATATTCAGGTCGGGAAAAGTATAAATACCAGGGCTCTGTCACGACCAGCCTGTGCACCTTCATTTTGTGCTTTAACCTTCGTGGATCAGTTTGATTGGTAAGTGGCTGGACTAGTATGCTGGCAAGAATTGAGAAGCGCGGTCGCGGTGGTGAGCGGTTCGGCATTCGTCTCCCCGTATTGCTTGGGAGCGAGTGGCTGGACTCGTCCCAGGTTGACTCCCCAGTGATAGAGGTCGGTTTGCGAACCATAAACCCTCGCTGATCTTGCACGCCAGGCCGTGGGTGACTCACTCGGTACCGCCGAGGTGCTCCGAGTGGAGAGACGGAAGCCAAACGAGTAGACAGTCTCGGCTGTCGAACACCGGCAGGGTTCACAGCCCACCCGCCGTCATCCGAGGAAGTCGATGTCCAGTTTAGGATGCCCTCGCGTGGAGGTGCTCCTAGTGGAGACGCTTAGAGACACTGCCGTGAGAGCTGGTCAATTCACGGCCTCGCTTATCATATCATGACTGCTAAACGTGGGGAGCTGGGGCGGCGCGGGACCCAACCCACAAAAATTTAAAAAAGAAAAAAACCCTACATTCCCCTAGCTGCCAGGCTAATGGCCTAGTGGGTTAGGCGCCCCTCCCGTGCAGGTGCGCAGTTATGGGCGAATGTTCGACTCGCGGCCCAGTAACTGAATTATTTCTTGTCTAATGTGTCCCTGCGCCCTCGAGTGCTCAAAAGCGTTTGTGATGTAGTGAAACGTGAAGATTCTAGGTCATAACTCTGCAATTGACTGTAATGAGATAAACATTGCCATCTGGGGGCCGACTGTGGGCTCCGGGACACAAGGGTGGACTGGGACATGAAGTGAGGGGAGGCCACAAGTAAGGGACTTACGGTATATAGGATCTCGAATGGGGCTGTCGCGGAGGTGCAAGTGTGAAAGCATCTTTTTTCAGTAAGTCCATGTATGCGGGCCCTAAAACAGTAGTTTTGTCGGTGATATGAACAGCAAGTACTCTTCCTAAAATTGCTGGGGAAAAAATGTGAGAGCTGGAAACGTATGTTACGTAAAATATGCACCCGCATCACATTTTGGGTGTAAAAGAGCAAGCTAAAGAATTAAAGAGCCCCGCTTCCAATTAAGTGATGAGCATACTAGGGAGACAAATCACATTATAGGAAGGAGCCAAGCACACACGAAATGATCCTGGCCAATGTAACCCTCATCAAGAGATGCGGGTTACTCCTGATGAGGGTTACACCAACCATGAGTCGAATCTGAATTGGTGAATGTGTGAAAGCAGATGCACAGCTCACAAGGTTATGATCCCGTAAAGTTCTCTTCGCCTTCATCATAATCACTCCAATCAAAACATACAGGAGATGCTAGGGTAGACCAAAAGGCGCTGCCTGACCTGCAACCATATGAATCTGTAATTCCATGAGGTGTCTAGTCATAATAGATCCATCAAGATCCCGGAGAGGAAATTCTCTCCGGAGCTTGAGAACATGGGCACCCCTGTCCTGCAAGCCCTTTCAATGCATCACTTCTTCAGATTCAAGGTGACTGCTGCCCTGGATAGCAGAATGCATCACGCTGTTGTAATTATCTGCGTGCTGTTGGCACTTGATCACAAAGCTATGGCGGCTCCAGCTCCGGACGACGAAGAAATAAGTGATGAGGACAAAAAAATCATGCAGGTAAGAGTTCCTGATACTTTTGATCTAAAACAATAAGAGAAGCTAAGAAGCAGGTTGCTTCGAGAATACGGTTCTTACTGTAAGCCCCTCTAAACTTGCGACAGGGCGAGTAGCTTTTACGATAAGGAGGGACGGATCCTATGAATCTAATCGCAAGAGAAAAAGGTGAAACGTAAAAGCCGGATCTCTCCTCAATCAAGCAAAAATTCTCTCTTCAAGAGGAGTACTGTATGGGACACGATTTTTAGGAGAACTGCAATAAGCAAGAAGGTGGATGTACTCCTGATCTGGAAGAATACAAAGAAGAGAGAGAAGAAATAAAGGAGTTCTTGATCGATGAATTCGAATTTGAGGAAGGCATCCCCGAAGATGAAGCAGCAAAAGAAGCTGAAGAGCTCTTGCAAAAGATTCAAGAGTTAAAAACCTTGATCCACGCTGAAATGGGAATCCCTGAAATTCCGCCCGCTAACAATGGCCTTTTTGAGGGTGATATAATTTTGACGAAAGAGCAAGCTCAAGAGATGATCGATGAAATCAAGGGCAAAGCTAAACGTGCCGCTTCATTTTTTTTTGAAAAACACCCCGAACGCCAATGGTCAATGCCGATCCACTATTGGGTGGACACCACTTATTTAACAGAGGAGCAAACAGCGAACTATGATGAGGCCTTACTAATGATCACCGAAGCTGTCCCATGCATAGTATTCGAAAAAGACGACGCCCGTTCCAACTCTGGGCCGCAGATGCAATTCATTGCCATCGGCGGTGGTTGTGGAGGTGCCGCACACGTTGGGCTTCAAGACACTAACGAGATCGAGGTCAATGCGAAGAAGCCAACATGCGTGGGCGATAAACTGAAAAACACCATCATCCACGAAACCATTCATTCTTTGGGGGGCCACCACGAACAGACGCGCACTGATCGCGATAAATACGTCAAGATCCTGTGGGACAACATCGAACCAGAACAGGCCTATAATTATCATGCATTTAATGACAGCACATCCTACGGTGCTCCCTACGATTATAAATCCATCATGCACTACACAGCTAGTAGCTTCGCTTTAAGCAATGAACCCACCATGAAAGCACTGCAAGGCGAGAATGTCCAGTTGGGTGGGGGTATGGTGATGACCGAAAGCGATATACTACAATTGAAGCGTATGTACTGCTCGACATGCGAAGACGAGAGAGACAAATGTGGCATTCAAGCTCTCGATGGTGGGTGCGAAAATGAAACAGTTAAAAGCGAGTGCCCTCGATCGTGCGGTCAGTGTGATCAGTGAATGATAGACGTCGGCTTAAGTGACAATATTGTGTAGATATAACTATATGTGCAACGGCAGAGTAGTGATGGTAGCTTCTGTGCGAATTTTTTCAGCTTCAAAATATTACTTTTTAACGTATTACACTAGTTACAGCTAAACATATTGTATTATTAGACTGGTAAAATAGTTGGGATACTGCAGCTACATTTGTTCTAACCTGCTTTCAGATGTGAGTGCGACTAATCAAGCCGGCTTGACACACCACACCGAGTGTAAGGCAAGTGTAACGACTAACCTGCGGCTGAGACATCGACTTGACTTGTTCTTTTTCCCAGCCAGGATGGGGATTGATTCTTTCCGCTTCACCATTGCTAGCACGACTGACGAAGATCTGAGATCTTCTCCCTGCCACCTGATCTACATGTCATCTGTTGAGGAAAGTTATTAACGGGGCGGGCGTGTATGCAAAACATAGAATGCCAATCAAGGAGATGGATCATAGTGTGATAGAAACAATCAAAACAATAGGTATGGTTTTTCGTCTCGCAATCAGACCATTTTCTTCTTTGCTACAGTTTCCATGTTAACGACTACCTTTACCCGACTTGCGCACCGCAGAAATTCAATAGGATCAGACAGCAATGAGATTTCAACGATCCGCCGTGTGTAGGAAGTTTTCATTGGATCAGCTTCACTCCAATCGTTAGTGAGCGAGCAGTGTGCGGTGAATGATCAAAAAATTTAACAGAAACACTTGCCCAATGATCAGCAACTGAGGTCGAGATATCGCGAGTAATGAAACATCTTCTCTTACTTTGTTTTTCAAACAAGTCAGCAGGTGTAAGCTCAAAGTTTCTCACGTTTTATTCATTTGTTTATTTATAAAGCGTCAGATCGCCAAAATATAACGCGGTGCCCCCCCTCAGAAAAAATGAGATATTCGGTTGGATATCACTGTAATATCAACTTTTCCATCTATCTCTGCACCTTCGCTTCACCGTCCACTATTTAGTCACGGCTTAACATCCTCGTTTTGTTCGTGCATGTGCAGGACTAGGTGCAAGGTTCAAGTCAAGAGATTTTAAAGCCAGCCAATCAAATATCCAAGAAAGCCCAAGATCCCACAGCGAATGCTGGCCAGCCAGAAAAGGATGTTGGAAGTTGTGGTAGCGTCTGAGTATGAATCTTTTCAGTTTCAATCCATATCATTAGTTTTAAATATGTTACACTAGTTAGTAGGAGGAAGGCTATCAAGAGGAATGGGCCAACCTAGAAGGGTTTTTAATAAAAGAAGAATGACAATCGTAATAAAAATACAGTATTAGGACACACCACCCAGGCAACTCTCCCTTTCCCTGCACATGCTGCCGCGTCGCGCTGAGGGAATGGCTGGAAAGAGAATAGTCGCCGGGTTAGGTTAACTGGTTTTCTAAACAGCAAAAGCTGAACCGAAAGTCTAGGGTCCACTGGAACACAGTATACTCAGAGAACGGAAATTGGTAATTGCTGCGACTGACTGTCGATAATTAATTCTGTGACCATTCATGAGCAGCGCATCCGAATATCGTAGGCGCAATATGATCCTAGCCCTGGGTTGGTTCAAGTTTCGATAGCATATTCGGGCTGAGCGTGTCTAGAACGACGATGGTGATGGATTGAGTTTCTGCCTCGCTGGAAAACTGAAATTGGTAAAACGATTGCTGCTGATCGTCCGATGTAGCGATAGACTCACGAAATGAGTTTCTCCCACTATTCCGTAATATGTAGTCTTTGATTTCGCCTTCCGCCCCCCCCCCCCCCCCTAATAGTGCTTGGCGCAGCATGGTACGGTACTATAAAAGCATTCCCTGAAGCAGTGATGATATTCTGGGCCTCCTCTAACGACCTGACGCTTGCTAATTAATCACCAGGAGTTTATGAGCCCGGATGACTGATGACATTTTTCCGGTCAAAAAAGGTATAAATACCAGCCTCATTGCGGATAGTTGGTATTCTTCCATTTCGTCATTCAAACTCCGTCTATTAGCTCGATCGGTAAGTGGTTGGAATTTGTTGTCACAGCGATGGAGACTGGTAAAGCTCTGCGCTATGCATGAGTAGTAATGTAGGGAGTCGTGCTGGCGTAGCTAGCTGGGGGACAGCAGCTTATTATCACCCCTCAGCCACTGACCACTAGCCGTAAGCCAAGCCCCGCAGGGCCTTAATTAGCTTACCACCCCAACATGCACCCATTCGTCAGTCCTTTGAGACCCTTCTTATCACTATCTGCAAGCCTTTATCACCCCCTTATCAGTATCTAGTCAAGAGCAGCTCCTCCACCAAGGAGGAGCTGCTCTTGTCACTAAATGAGCAACTCTGAGCAGCTCTGAGTGCTCCGCTGTAGGTTTCGATGACATGTATGTCTGCGCGTTTAAATAATCCATTGTCGTCACTGTGCACACTCGACCATCTTTCTAAAACCGCCCTCGAGGCGCAAAAACTGGTAGGACATCCGACTTTCGCTCGGGTGTGGCGGGTTCGATTCTTAGCGGGCGCACATCTTTTAATTTTTCAAAGATCATCGTTCATCAATTGTTGATTAAACACTTGTGATATCATAAGAAGATCATGTGGCGCGATTGGAGCTTGCATTACTGACTGGTCGATGATAAGGTTCAGCTAATGACTAGATACTGATAAGGTTCAGCTATTGACTAGATACGGATAATTTTCAGCTAATGACTAGATACTGATAAGGTTCAGCTAATGACTAGATACTGATAAGGTTCAGCTAATGACTAGATACTGATAAGGTTCAGCTAATGACTAGATACTGATAAGGTTCAGCTAATGACTAGATACTGATAAGGGGTGATAAAGGCTTGCAGATAGTGATAAGAAGGGTCTCAAAGGTCTGACGAATGGGTGCTTGTTGGGTTGGTAAGCTAATTAAGGCCCTGCTGGGCTTGGCTTACGGCTAGTGGTCAGTGGCTGAGGGGTGATAATAAGCTGCTGTGCTAGGGGCCCCCCAGCTAGCTACGCCAGCACGACTCCCTACATAACTACTTGCATGGTACCCAGCGTCCATGCCTGACTCTCAAAATGTTAGGCACTTAGAGAGAAACCAAATTTTCATGCTAGTTCACTTGATGCAGCTAAGGGGCCATCCAAATAGGTCGACCGCACAAAATCTCGATTTTCTGACCTCCCCCTCCCCCTCGACCGCATGCCGACCACTTTTCGCTTACCCCCCTCAAAAATGGTCGACCTCCTCAGCCAAACCCCTTCAAACGCAGTTTTGTGAAATGCATCTTTTGCTCTCCTGAGCTTGACAAAGTACTTTTTCCTTCGAGACAAATTTATTTTATTCACAAAACGGTTTTTATTTTGTAAAGGCCTCCGCGAACTTTTACACAGCTTTTACTCACATTTTTTAAAAAGTCCTTGTGGGACGTTTGGCCCCGCGCCAGCCCGTTTTCCCTCGAGAGCATCCTGGACTCCTGGACTAGACACGGACTTCCTCTGACGATGGTGGGTGGGCTGTGGTGCTCGACAGCCGAATCTACACTTTTGTCCTCCTCTCTTCGCTCGAAACCCTCGACAGTGCCGGGTGAGTCATCCACGACCTGGAGTGCAAGATAAGCGAGGGTTTCTAGGTCGCAATCCGATGTCCATCACCAGGGATCGAATCTGGGGCCAGTCCAGCCACTCACTCCCAAGCAATATAGCCAGACGACTAAACCGCCCGCACCACCACAGCCGCTCAGCGTCAGCACTATACAGTACTGGGCGAGTCGCTACCTGAGTCAGTTGTGCAAGGCCAGCGAAAGAACTGAATCGCTGTCGAAGATTTGTCCCATCTCTGAAAATGGGCTTACTGTAACCCTCATGCCTGGTAGGCCATGGCGAGTCGGAGAGAGTAATCGATACTCTCCCTTGGCTGGGAGACGTCAACCCCTCGGGTTGATGTTTCAGCCGTAGTTATAGTCGCAAGACTTGCCTACTCCAGTCGGAGTTTCTGTCCCGCCGACGTCGGTTGGCCGCCTCCCTCCTACCCCTATCAGGACTGGTTACATTGGCGTCGACCATCGGCCACCTACCCGTACCCCCCCCCCCCCCCCCGACCGCAGCTGACCACTTTTTGCTAATCTCCCTTCCCCCTAGGCTGCGGTAGACCTGTATGGACGGCACCAAAATTGGCAAAAAGTATGAAAATCTTCGTCCATGAATTATTGCCTTCTGGATTGCTGACCTTCATGCGGTTTAGAAAGTCACTCGATAATCTGATTTTAATCTCAAGTTCAATGTGTCTGTACTTGGCCATGGTTTCTCACAATTTTTTTAGGATTTAAAAGTGAGGCATAGCAAAATGCATCTTCATATTATCATCACTTATTTATTGCTGGCACAAGCGTATTCAGCAAACAGTCAAGATGGCAAGGGGAACGACGAAAAATACAAGAAAAAACGGGATCAAATTAAAGGGCTGTTAGTGGATGGATTAGAGTTTGAAGGTTTGTCTGAAGAGGACGCAGAAAAACAGGTCGAAGAACGTTTGCAAAAGGTCCAAGAACTCAAAGTTCTCCTCCAAGCTGAAATGGGAGAACCTGAAATTCCACCTGGTGACGACGGTCTCTTCGAGGGCGATATAATTTTGACCACAAAGCAAGCTCAAGCTATGATCGATCAAATAAAGGGCAGAGCCAAGCGTTCTGCTTCACTTTTTCTTGAAACGAACCCAGATGCAGTTTGGACGATGCCAATCCGCTACTGGGTGAACACAACTTTTCTAAATCAAGAACAACAAAAAAACTTCGTCGAAGCCTTGGATATAATGGTTAAAGCGGTGCCTTGCCTCCGGTTTCAAAAGGATGATGCTCCTCTCAAGGAAGGTTCACAAATTCAATTCCAAATACGCTCTTCTGGTTGTGGTGGCGAATCCCCTATTGGGCATGATGGCATTAACGAGATAGGCATCGAAGCAGAAAAAGACCCCGAGTGCGTTGGCGATCCGCTAAGGGGCGTTGTCATCCACGAAGTCATTCACTCACTGGGCGGCGGCCATGAACAGTCGCGGGCAGATCGCAACCAGTACATCGAGATTTTGAAGGATAATATTATTAAAACGGCCCTTAATAACTTCGATATAATGAATACTTCAACGTCATATGGGGCTCCGTACGACTATAAATCGATCATGCACTATGAAAATGGCGCCGCCGCTAGAGAAGGAGGCCTGCCAACCATGAAAGCATTGAAGAGTGAGGACCCCAAGATGGGTGGCAACACAATGACTGCCAACGATATACTCCAATTGAAGCGCATGTACTGCTCGCCGTGCAAAGACAAGACATTCAATTGCGGCACTCAGGCTATCGCTGGCGGATGCAATCAAGAACAGACCCGCACTGAATGCCCTCGATCGTGCGGCCAATGTGATCAGTAGAGTGACGGGCAGACGAAGCGACTTGGTTGAGGTTTTGCATGTTGGGACATGGGCGAGGTTGGGAGAAGGCTCTGGTATGAATCTTTTTCACTCATTTTCGCTTTTAAACTGTTAGTTGCAGCACGTGCAATGTTACAACAATAAATTTTTAATTGGGTTTTCACTTGCGCACAGATAATCAAAAGCATGAGTAAGACCCAGGGACAGGGTGTAGTTGATTAGTTGCTTTGATTTTGCATCTCCTGAATAGTACAGTGGATGCTCAGCGAACACTTTAATAAGCCAGCCTGAAATTTTTCGCTGTACACGCAAGTACACTGCAACCAGCGGTAAATTAAAAAATAAAATGCTGGGACCGGACCCTTTTTACAGAGCCAGGCTACATGCCATGTAGTAATTGAAAGAGCCTTCAAGACCGAACCTTCAAGACTCTAAACCCACACCTCACATCTAACCGACCCATTCACAAACCCTATTATGTAATTAATTCCTTCCTATTTATCACGCTGGGCGCACAATCAAGCGCAATCAGTCTAATCGTAAGTCGCCTCACGTTTGCACAATCGATGAAAGGAATGACCAAATAGCGCCACCAAAGGCGCTCATACATGGTAGCACTGCAGAGGAGAGAATGGATTCGAAGGCTTCATATTATGTTTAGCATGGTGCATATGGACTATATTGTTATGAGTCAGTCGGAGCAGCGTTAACAAGTTCTAGGTTTTTAGTAGAAATCAATCCATTACCATCGTCGTTCTGAGAGTTTAAGTCCCGATAGCCAATAAGAACCTTCACCTAGGCTGGTATCATGTTATGTGACGATGCTATTTCGCGTTGCTGATAGATAATAGTCTTGCAAATGACGTCGGTTTTTCAATTGACTTTGACCTTGACTATGACAGGGAACCCAAAAAATTTTTAACTTTGATATTGACTTTGACAGGGGCTAAAAATTCTTTTTGACCTTGACTGACTTTGACAGGGCAAAAAAATTTTGACATTGACATTGACTCAAAATTGACCTTTCGCGAAAATTTCAAGAGGGTTCTATAGACACGACCTTTGTCCCACCAGACAGGTAGCTCGTATGCCGCCCCTCCTTTCTAAAAGCCTTTGCTCGTCTGGAGGTTGGCAACGGCCGAGCCTGTCTGGGTGTCGCTGGGCTCAGTGCTGTAAAACTACCAGGCAATTTCTGGGAAAGATTGGCTTACATGGGCCAAACAGATGAGCGTGGCATATCGCTCGTCAGAATATCTCTGAAGCTTGATCGATAATCATTTTTATTCACAGCCTACAGTCCAATATTCTGTCCCAAACTCTCGAATGAGCGATAACACTGAAAACCAGTGCTCCTCCAATCGACCGGATAAAGGATGCAACTGACCAAAGTCGGTGGAACACAACTCTCCAGCTGGAACAGGCCAGTTCTTAACACTGGAACACGACCATGTATACTCGAGGCTGAAACATCAGCCTGACGGGTTGACATTTCCTGGCCAGGGGAGATCCATGATCCTCTCTCCCTTCCTCATTATTGCCCACACGACTGACGTGGGTCACACCCAGTGCTCACCATGGATGCCTCCTCATCTTCTCTCTGCCATCTGATCTTATTTGGAAAGTAGTAGGACAAGTAGGCGTGAGTGTAAGTCACTAGAATTCCAATCGAGTAGAAAGAGCGCAGTTATAAAAAGTAGAGGCAAAACAACAAGGATTTTTCGTCTCCCAATTGTGGCACAAATGATCATTCTACCAAAGCTTCCATGTTAACACTTACCTTTACATGTCGTATGCCCCGCAGAAATTTATTGCTATCATACAAGTGATGACCATTCAACCGAGCTATCCGCCATGTGCGACAAATTTTGAGCGAGTCAGCTCCGTTCTTCGTGAGTCCATGAAAAAGAAAGGAAATTCAACAGAAACTTATAAGATTCTACATTGACCCTCTACCAGCCTAATATGCAAGTTATCGCGGTAATCAGCTGCAAGCGGTCTGACTCAGCTTGACCTAGATATTTTACTTGCCACTATTTTAGCCATTTGTTTAAGTCGAGAGTACCAATTTTCAAAACTTTTTTCACAATATTCAAACGAGTTCGTTTCACGGCAAGCTTTAATTCAGCTTTTAGAGTTGCCTTTGACTTTACTCGATCCCAGTTAATTGTATGTATGAGCAATTCTTCCCAAACTGATTGTGAGAAGTCTAATGGATTCGAATCGGGGCTATTCGGAGGCCAACGCATAGCTTCGATAAAATCAGAAAAATGATCCTGCACCATTTCTGTGAATCTTTCCCGTGAAAGATCCCGTTGTTCCCAGATAGCTTGCTTCCATATTTCGCTAGGTCCAAGAAATATGGTCCATTTCCATGAAAACGGAATGATTGACTGGGCCTTTATCCAAAATGACCAACGGTGTAACAAATTTCTGAGGTCTTGACTTTTCATTTCTTTGTACAAGCAACTGTAAAATGTGATGGACTGCCCGATGCAGAATTAAATGCATCATGTGCCTGTTTTAGAGTGTCTACAACGCGACTGCTTCCGAAGAAAACTAGCCATTTCTGTGAGGGTCATTCCTTATGGCGCAGCCGATATTTAAAAAATATGTATCTGGAAATCAATCCTTTATACTTTTTAAAAAGAAATTTTGAAGATAATGAAGTAAGGATCAGATAATCAAGAAAAAAAGGACAGCGAAATTTAAAAGGAAATCTCACGCAAAATAACCGTTTGTTAACCAAATAATTGTTTGTTCGGTTCGGTGTTGGTCCAAAGAAGCCGGCTCGGTTCGGCTCGGTAAAAATCGCCGGTCCGGTGGTTCGGTTCGGCCGGCTCGGTGATTCGGTCGATGCTGGAGCAAAACCTGCTTGTCAGTTAGTTGATGGAAAATGGCGATAAATGCCTCAACACCTTCTCAAAGACTGCCTGCAATAATTACACAATGTCACCGCCATAAGCCACTGCCACCTAAATCCTGGATTGAATTTGTGAGTCGCTCCTTAAATTAGCAAAGTCTTTTTGGAAACCCGGGGCAAGGCACAGCTCGCGTTAGTATACAACATGTAACGCTTCAGCGAGTTTGATATGCTGTTCTTGTTTTCGAAAAGCTGTGTTCGAACAATAGGGAATTGACATTGTCCAAGTAGGCGTTTGGTGTTTTGCAAGTATATATCGAGAAAGACTGCTAGCCCCGCTTTTAATTCTGTCGATCAGCTTGGGGTTGGTTTTTTATCCAAAATTATCAATTTCCGTCATCGGCCCCTAATTCCCCGTTTTTAAAGCTTTCCTCCAAGTACTCCTACTAATAATTCATCATTTTCTTCACTCGAGTGGACTTTGCTCTCTGAGCACTCTTCGCTTTCTTTGCTGAGTCACACGAATGGCTATTAAAAACATGCTAGATGTCTAAAATTTTTTCGAGAAATTCTAGTTTTGACTAAATTTCCCTTGGTTGGAATAGTTTGGAACGAAAATGACACCCTTGCCTCATGCTTATCCTGTTGGACCAAGTGAGGCTTGTATAAGCGGACTGCTTCTTATCCAATATTTCTATTGACGAGCAAAAAAGCAATGAAAAATCCGGGACTGTGAGAAGAAACCATGGCAGTCAGGCAGGCAAGAGCAGGGTGAACGTTATCCAGTGTGAGAATTGATGAAGTCGACAGCATTTGCAGAACGCTGGCCGCTTAAACCAGAATTTTATTACCGATAAGCCAAATACTGACGGGCCATAATATCTACCTGGTAAATAATGTGTTAACTAGTAACTACTTCACAGCAAAACAAAAAATTTAAAAAGATTTGAGAACTAACCCGTCACCTTACATCTGTCACTGCCTTTCTCAACCCCTGTCCTCCATCATTGCCTCCTACTTATCGCATTGCCCGCACGATAATGCACAATCAGTGCGAGTTGGTTCCTGGCTGCAAGTACCGCTGAGGGCCCGGGTTCCACAGTCGGCCGTCTTGTCTTTGCAAGGCGAGCAGTACATCCGTTTCAATTGCAGTATGTCATTGTTGGTCATCACCGAGCCACCAAGCTCAGTCTTCTCACCATCTGGGCCTTGCAGCACTTTCATTGTGGGAGCGTCGGACACATTCGCGAATAATCCATTTTGGTAGTGCATGATGGATTTATAGTCGTAGGGAGTACCATAAGATGAGCTCGAGTCATTCGGGTGCTTCTCGTAGTTAGAAGCCTTTCTAGAGTCGATATTTTGCCAGAGTATCTGAACGTATTTGTCTCGATCAGTGCGCCCTTGTTCGTGGCCGCCGCCAAGCGAGTGAATAACTTCGTGGATGATAAGGCTTTTCAGCGTATCACTGCTGCCGCATGATACTCGAATATTGATCACGTTGATGCCATCATGCCCGATAGGTGACCGGCCACTGCATTCGTCAATATTACTAACGTTAAAGTGGATTTGTGAGCCATTCTTGAGGGCAGCATTGTCCTTTTGAAAACGGATGCAAGGCACAGCTTGTGTAATCATGTTCAGCGCGTTGTCAAAGTCATTTTGTTGCTCCTGGTTCAGAAAAGTTGTGTTTACCCAATAGCGGATCGGCATTGTCCAAGGGGTCCACGGGGAGTCAGGTTCATAAAATAACGCCGCAGCACGTTTTGCCCTGTTCTTAATTCTGTCGATCATAGCTTGGGCTTGCTTTGTCGTCAAAATTATATCGCCTTCAAAAAGACCGTCATTGGCGGGCGGAATTTCTGGAATCCCCATTTCTGCGTGGATTAGAGTTTTCAATTCCTGAATCTTTTCCAATCGTTCTTCGACTTGTTTTCCCGCTTCCTCATCCGACAAGTCTTCTTCAAACTCCAATTCATCCACTAATAATTCCTTCAATTCATCTCTCTTTTTCTTGGACTCTTCGTTGTCGGCGACACATCCGCCTTCTTGCTTTTTGCAGTTTTCCTAAAAATACACATAGCAGCATAGTTTTCACGATGTTCATGCAGTCAGTTTCACTGTTTCAGTCAGACACTGGCTGAACTAAATTAGTCAAGCATCCAGCAACGCTCTCTGCAAAATATCAGAGGCGTCCGGCCATGTGGTCAGCAGTGGTCAGCGCCTGAAGTCTTAAGATTTTTTTGAATTTTGCGGGTAAGGAGCCCGAGCATTGAGACTCGGTTTTGGGGTTCCAGGGTTTGATTTTAAACTTCCAACACTTCAGCATTACGTTTTCTGAAACATCAAAAAGTCTGGAAGAATTTTGAAAATGTCTCGGGACTTTGAGCGCTGGCCATTGCTGACCCTTCGAACAGACCCCTCAAATATTTCGCACAGAGTTTTCTTTTGCAGCTAGCAGCACTTTTCAATCTTTGGTTCTGTAAAATTTGACTTAACGGTAGCGATGTTCGGTTCTTGCAAACCGACCTTCTGTCGATCCTACACTTGATACCGAAGAAAAATTGTTTTGCAACTTACCAGCAGAATCTGTTTGATTTCATCAGTTATGTCGTATTCATTTCCCTGGCTGTTGGCTAAATGTGCTGATGCAAGAAACACGCAACCAATGAAAATAACCGAACGCATTATGCTGGCTGCTCTTCAGGTGAATCTTAAAAAGTCACATGATTTCTGGAGACTTTAAGGACAGACAACGAAATTGGTTTTAAGCCCAGATTTCGAAATCTGAATTTTTCAGCAAATGATCCGCAGGGGTTTCTTTTATGTTGGGCCTATACCGCTTTGAGCGTAGCTTGTACAGAAGTAAGTTCGATGTACTCGTATTCGCTGCGATCTGGAGATTCAGCGTTTTTATTCCGTAAAAAATCATTTTTCAATTGGGAGTCATTTAAAATTGCCACTCAGAAACTAAGTCATTTTTTGGTCCAGGCAGCTCAGCTCGCTAGGCAAAAATCATTCTTTATTAAATTTCGGTATGAGCTTTGCTGCCCATGAGATTGTCTGACTCGTAGATGCGCATTGGACAGAGTCAAGCCCAGAAGCCAGTAAGGGTACATTGCGTAGGGCTACACAAATCCTCCTCTATGTGATCTCAAATTCGAGTCGCTTACCAATCAAATTAATAGACGAAGTTTCGATGACGAAGTGAAGGCGCACTGAATGTCGGGTGCGGGCCCAGTATTTATACGCCATTTGAGCGGAAAAAGGCCATTTGTCACACGAGTTTATAAATTATACCAGTCAATCAGCAAACGTCAGCTCGCTGGAGGAGAGGTCCAAAATAGAATATTCGTAGGATTTCGTCGAATGCTTCCAATTTGCTTCAAGCTTCGCTGATTACTTTTCCGCTCGCACTCCGGGATGTCGTCCATGGCTCGGTCGTATTACCTGTTCTCCACGGGTGCTCATGGAGAGACTCATATCACGAGTCAATCGCAGAAACGGGCGATCGGCATTATAACAGGTACGCTATCGAAACCCGGGGTAGGATCACGTAATGCTGACGTTTTTTCGCCTGTTGTTCATGGATGGTCATAGAAACTCATTATCATCAACTAATCGCAGCAATCACCCATTTCCGTTCTCTAATTTCAGTTTTATAGCGGAAACTTTTGATCAAACTTTTATCGTTTCGAAAACCAGATTCTAGCCGTATGACTATTTCGTTTCTAGTCGTTCCCGTGTCTGATGTGGCAGTAGGTGAAGGAAAAGGGGGGGGGGTGAGCTTTTTCAGTTTTATCTTGCCTGGCTAGTACTGCGTGCACTGTACTGTATATTATTTTCGATTGCGATTATGACTTGTTGCCCGCAGGTTGATTACAAGCAGTCACCTAAGCGACTTCGCAGTAGGTCGGTCTGCTGCTTCGGGAGGGGGCACACTACTAAACAGCTTTGTGATTACGAAGGACTGCGTATCCAACTATTCACAGTCAGGGGCAAAACTTAAGGAATTCGGCTTTAAAAGGGTGGCAAAGTCAGTTTCATGCTTCTGATTCAGGGAAATGCCTTCCTACTGAATTGACTGGGTGCTCACTAAAGTGACTCAAAGGGCGATGAGATGCTGGTATAGTTATTTCACCGTTCGAAAAAATTGCAGTCAACTCATTTTTTCAGATCATCAATAAACGATACGATACAAAATGACTAACCAAAAGTAATTTGGTCATTGATGCCGTGTCTTTCTGATTGGAAAAGTCGTGTGCGGGTGTCGTCCGTCGACCCTTATAGTTTGACCTTTGACAACGCTGCTGTGTTCTGTTTGGTGGATTCCACGAGTGTATAAACCCTACTGAAATGTTTATTTTAACTGTCTTGGTTACCGAAAGGGAAGCAAAATAAAGTAAGAAACAGGTTTTCCAGCAAAGGACATTATTATGAGAAGTGTTGCTTTCCAGGGATCTGATATGCCAGAAATGTAATCTATCGTCTTGTACCATCTTCGAAGAAGACGCCGCCATCGGTTGCGCAATATTTGGGGCAAATACCCGGCTCTCCCTTTTTGCCATCGGGGCCAGGCGGGCCTTTGTCGCCTGGTGCACCATCGTTTCCTGGTGGTCCAGCTGGACCAGGTGGGCCTTTTGGTCCGTCTGGGCCGGGTCCGCCATCGGCTCCAGGTATGCCGTTTTGTCCAGGTGGTCCTGGCGGGCCGTTCTCGCCATCTGGGCCTTTATCACCAGGAGTCGATGGAACGCCAGTGGCTGGGGTGCCTGGTGGTCCCCTCTCGCCGTCCTTGCCTGCCATGCGAGAACTGAAGAGCATGCACACAAAGATGACATAGGACTCTGCTTACCTGGTGGTCCAGGTGGGCCGTTTGGACCAGGTGGGCCAGGTGGGCCTGCACCTCCGTCCTTTCCTGGATTGCCTGGGCTACCATTCGGTCCAGGTGCTCCTAAAGTAGGAAATGCAGAGATATTGGATAGCAGAACAGAGACGCCATGTTTTCATGGACTGAATTTTCATTCTCCCCCCCCCGCAAGATGTAATCTTGATTCTGTATGGCAGTGTAGGAAGGGAGTCACAAACCTGGTTCTCCTGGTGGGCCGCCTGGGCCTGGCGGACCTGGTGGGCATGGTTTGCATGGTGGGGGTGGAATAGATTTGCAAATTTCCAATGGAGGACGGCCAGGGAATCCGGGTGGTCCTGGCGGGCCTGGTTTGCCTGGTTTACCATTCTTGCCTGGTTTTCCTGGCGGGCCAGGGAGACCGGGCAAGCAGCAGTCTGAAAAACTGGTTTTTAGAACCTAAATTTAAACAGGAATACTTCTACTTACTTTCGCATCCCGGAAGGACCTGCCTTTTAGCCATGGTACGATTGCGGGCACGATCTTGGATTCCGACTTCGCGGAATTCTTTGATTTCATTCACGATCTCGCCAGCCATAGCCTTGCAGTACTGTGACTCGCCACGGGCCATTTGCTGCAGGTGATCCACATAGTTGTAGAGCATGGGCAGAGTGACGCAGACCGAGACGATGGCCACGACACTGAACGTGATTGCCGAATAGGCAACAAACTTGTAGGCCTTTTCCCGACCGTCGTTTTCCATTGTCTTACCACTGGACGATTGAAGATGGACGTGGCGAGGTGCTCTTCTTTCGCTCCTTATATAGTACTCCTTCGAGACTAGTTCTGGCGACTCGATTCCTGTCTGAGCGTAGCCACGCATCGTCGAATCAGCCATGCGTCGCGTCCAATCTTCCGCTCTAGCCACTGCCCATTCGAATACAGCCCCATGGGCGAAATTGCTGTCTCCATTATCTATCAAACTTTGCCGCTTTCCGCTTGTCTTATTTTTCTATTTAGCAGTGGGAAGAAGCAGCGCATTCCCTTGGCTGACCCAAATGGCAACTAAGGTGTGCAAAAGTCGGGCGATTCACGCGTGTCGAAATATGGCTAGGTAGCAACGTGGCAATCACGGAATGCGCCTTCCGATGTGTTGATACAATTGCCCACTCGTACTGCATTACTATCTTATCGATCGGATGCTTTGCAGCAGATGTCAGCCGCATATGGTGCGATTAGGAGCTGGCATTGCCGACAATTCAAGCCTACATTTTAGGACGGATTCTTTATTAATGGAGCAGCGCAAAAATGAATATAAAACCAGTGATTTTGCTGTTTCTGTTTGTCACGGTGTCAGCTACAAAAAATCTAGCACCTGGTAAGAGATTTAACTCCTGCAGGCAAATCAGCCAGGCAAGGTTACAGAAAAAGGCATAATGCCCGCCCCAGGCTCTATAGGCTCCTACAGATGCTGGGGTTCCAGACTCTGCCTTTTTCCTTGAAAGGAAGGCGTAGATGGATCTGTCACACTGCTACACCAGGTACGCCCAAGAAGACCTACAGGGGCTTGAAGACCATCTAGCCAAACGGATGGCGAACTACTCCATCGTTAGGTCATACGAGTTATGACCAGCATTCCTGGGCTGTCATGCGATCGATACCCGCCCCCCCCCCCCCTAAGTACTTCCCAAATGTCATGCTCTCTAGGCCATGATTTTGTGCGTGTAGTTGAATCGTTCCATGCTGAGTACATGACTCCACGCGGATTCCACACCTGTGATGTACTTAGGGATGCCAATTTGTTAGATATATAGGAGTTATGCATAACCCTAGTTCCAGGGCGATCATGAGATCGATACTTTTCTCGGCAGGAAGGCGTCACATTTAAACGACGTTTGTGTTTTAGCTGTGTTTCCAGCTCTCCCCCCCCCCCCCCCCAAATGCCATGCTTCACGACGGCGTGCCGATGGTACGTGTAACTGATCATGGGTGGATCCTTGCTGACCAGATTGCTACACGTAGAGCCCCTTCCAAAGTACTCGTAAATTTCATGCTTCACCCTTTGCTGATGGTCTACGTGTAACTGGTGTGAATGGATCCGTGCTGGCCACATGGCTCCACGTGAATTTCACCTTCGCCATGTCGTCCGTCATGGAAATCGACCTTCGCGAATCTGGGATCCTACTTTTCTGTTTTTGTGTCTGGTTTGCAATTTACTCTCTCATCCCCCATCGCTTGGGGCGCTGGTTGGAGTGTTTCCAACCTGTTACTCCCTCTGATCAGGATAAGAGCGAGACTCAGAAAACACACCCTTTTCAGTTATCGTTGAAGTCAAATTCTTCGACAAATTTGGCGACCATGTCGGCATGGCTTACGAAAGTGGTTACATAATAGTACGGTGCAAAGGCAAGAAGTGCGAGGAGGGTGACTCCTATCAGTTGGAACAAGAAATCGATATTGAGGATTCCGTGCTTGGCCAAAGCAAATGTGACATAGCTAATTTTGAAGCTGTTTTTCGCATCGCTTTGAAAGATATACCCAACAAAAAAGTGCATTTTATATGCACATACAAAGAGCACACTGAACCAGACACTCCACCCATGGTCTTGTCATATCGCATGTGTGAGTATTATTGTCTTAACTATGACAACATTTTCCTCCGAAATTTCTTGTTGCTCTTAGGTGACACCCAAAACGAGGGGTGCGCCAACGGACCCTCTTGTCCATACCCATCTTTCTGCATGTTGATCTGGCACAGTAGCTTGAATTCGTGTTTGAAACCTCGAGCAGAAAATTATTATTGCGAAAATAAAGTCGATAGGATGCACTTTTGCCACGCAAACGCAACAAAAAACGAAACAACTGGCGAAATAGAATGGAGCTATAAATCGTACCCTTCGTTCTGCCATTCGATGCTTTTTAATTACGACAGCACTTACGTCATGTTTTATGAAAAATGTGGGACTGAATACGAGAGTAAGAATAATTGAATTTTTCAAGCCCATGGTATCAATATATAAGGCGCCCTCCGCACGACCTCCACTGCGTTAGGCTCTGATCGGCTCATGGATAAAACATGTCACAATCACTCGCTATCAGCTCACGAAAAGACTGTTACACTTTACACTTCCGCAGACACTACCAATTCTATCACTTTACACTTTCAGACAGCAATGCTACTATAAATACACAAAACGAGACAACTCGCACCATGGTCAATGGCCGATCCGTGATCTTTAATGAGCCGATTTCAATTACAGCTCAAAAAAACGACTTTACCATTTTCTGCCCCAAGGATACTCGAACTTATAAGAAACAGCTGGTGTGTGTGATGAAAGAGAGTGAAAGCCAGCAAGTCACCATTTTCGAAAGCAAGGAATGCGATGGGAAGAGCGAAGTGAAGGTTCCCAACAATGTATTTGACAAAGGATCCCGTATTGCAAAGCTAATCTGCGAGTTTTATCATGATATTAGAAATAAGAATTTCCCTATAGCTAAATTATCGCACTATTTGGTCATTTTTGGTAAGTGCGGATCTCATATCCAATTAAACGCAAAACTGAAGTCTTTTCAGCGGGTACTATCGATGTGGAAACTGAAAGCGGCACAGCACGCATCAAGGTCCTACCTGAACCAGGACCAGAGTTTAAAATCACCTTTCAGTGGAGCAAGGACAATGAAGTCCTTCGTCAAGTAAGAGAGCACTGTACATTGCAGGTGTTCATGGGCGCAAGCCTGCCAGATCCAAATGAGTGGCCAGGACTATGCCTAGGAATGGGAAAGTGTGAGGCGGACCAACTGTAAGAAATATTGTAAATGTACTCGCATTGTTTTAGGATTTTTCATTGACTGATTTCGAAACAGGCGAATATCAAGCAGATGCCACAATCATCTACAAGACTTGCAGCCCGCACATGAATTTCTCTCACTTTATCGCTCGAAATGTGCGCTTGTCGGCAACAACTACAGCGCCTAGCGGCCACACTAGCACTGGCGGCTATACTAGCACTGGCGCCTACACTAGCACTCGCGGCCACACTAGCACCGGCGGCCACACTAGCACCGGCGGCCACACTAGCACTGGCGCATACACCAGCACTGGCGGCTACACTAGCACCGGCGGCCACACTAGCACTGGCGCATACACCAGCACTGGCGGCTACACTAGCACTGGCGGCAACAGTAGCACTGGCGCCTGGTCAACTACGAGCATAGATGCCTCTACCACTAGTAGTGATGCGAACTGCAAAAGTGTAATGATGGTGCAATTACTCTGTTCCTTGTGCCTAACTGCTTTATTTTCGCAGCAGTAATATGCAGTAATGTGGGCGCGAACATGGGTCAGATATACGTAGTTAGATTGTATGCTTAGCATGAAGCGTTTATTATCACATTTGGCTAGCAGCATCGAATAAACCATTGGAATACTTGCTGTACTGGGGGAATAAAATAGCACTAAAGTTTCTGCATCCATTGTGTGTGTGGGGAATGACTTTGATTCTACCAACTCTATAATTATTGCTGTCGCAATGGAAGCTGCATACGCCTCGGAGATAGCCAAAATCAAGCTGATAAAAAAACTACCTCAAAACGAAATCGACGACAAATTAGAGAGGTTTAAAAATGAGGCAAAGAAATCAAGATGATTCTACTCTTTGATGGAAGTCGGGCGGTGCAATATGAAGATGGCGTGTATATGTCTTAAGAGATAATCTGGCCGAGGTCGGAGACCGGAGTTGTGGCCTAACGGGTTAAGGCGTCTTTGTCTCACGCTGGGTGCGCACTTCCAGGGGAGGGTTCGACTTCCGCCTCGGTACAAAATGATTGTCAATCATGCGTTCCTTAGCCCTCGCGTGTGCCTTGTGGTGCTTGGCTATGGATAAAGTACGACATGACATGACATGATAATCTTCCTCCAATCAGAAATACATTCACATCAGTCGAGACATAAGAGCCTGGTTCCAGTATGTATTCTTGGCTATTTCATTTACCACGAAACTCTTTACGGAAAAGGAAAGATAACGTTATGCATGGTACTGACAACTCATCGAAGAAGGCAATTTCCAATCGCCTGCATGGTCAAAATCAACACGAAATGATTTACCGGCCCGCGAGTCGAACACTCGCCCGTATCCGCGCACCTGGCGTGAGAGGCAGACGCCTAACCCACCAGGCCGCGGGCCGGCCGATTTGATGCTACAAACTAGCTAGTACCGAGTACTTTATAAGTTTACAGGCCAAAATAGGTGGTGTAACCCGCATCTCTTGATGAAGGGTTCGTCTCTACCGGTTTGAACCGCCCGGCACGAGTTGCCTGGTGCAACACGTGAATGAATACTTCCTGCGCTCGTTCTCTCTTGTCATGGAGCAAGGAGAGCGAGCCTGGATCTAATCTAGACTAGTTCTAGGACTGGTCGCCCAGTGTTCTGGCCGTCCTGGCCGCCTGGACTGCCTTCAGTCCGTCTACGTATATCGTCACGGCGGTTGGGTATCTCCTGACCGCCTCTCCCTGTTTCCGTGCTCGTCACTTGGCCAGCCTGATACATACTTGTGGAGGTGTCCGCCCGTCGGCCCAACAAAGAGCTCTCGTTATTGGTGTCCGTTTCGGTAGGGACCGCGCAGGGGTGATTCGAACCACGCACGCGTGTAGGTATATAAGCACATTTAAAAATTGTGCAAGACGACTGGTTTCGCATTACTGAAGGGAATGACCAGTGGAGCTTTTGCAACACGCTGAAATCTAGGGCAGACAACAAAGTCTTTCGACCTAGTCCATGGCCCAGGCATCATCGTGAGGCTGACGCTCCTGATTGCCGGCTCCATGAAGAGTGTAGATTGCCCGTCGAGCCTGTACAATTTGCCTGATAACATTGTGACAGAGTTTGAATTAAATGGCACGAAAACGATGTTTGACCAGAGTTAGGGCTGAACATGGGCGGGAATCTTACAGCAAGACCAACTTCTGCGTAATTTTGACTAATCATGCATGCATGAGTTCCTCCTGCTTGTGTATAGTCTAGCTGAATACCTTGACTCGCCCTTGACTCGCCCTGAACCCAGCTTCCGTGGGCGCTCACCTACGGTCTGTATGTGAGAAAATCTGACATGCAGTCCGTGATGCATGCACAATATCGAAGTAGCTGTGTACAGTAATTTATTCGATTTGTCAGTTTCTGATAACATGAAAGAATTTTTGTGACTTTTTATTGTGTAATTTTGATTTGCAGTTAGCCATGCTAATGACAACTCAAAATTTGCTGGGACGACCTGTGCTGCTGCAACCGTGCTTTATGCAATGGATATGGCGGCCGTAGCGCTCAAAGAATTCAGCGGGAAATTCAAACTCAGCGGAGGTCGGAGTGTAAAGCTGTGCGGTCATGACGAGTAGTACTGATCTCATTGTCAGTCCGTGTCGTTCCAGCGTGCGGACGGTTGTCGATGATGACCATTCTGTGGACTCTGGTCTTTGCCTTCCTGACGGTGGAGGTGCTGTTGGTTCTTCTCCTGCTGTGTCCGTTAATCGGCCCCGGATGGTATGTCGTGGTGGCCAACTTGCATCCGTGATGTGCAGCGTGTTTTTTTCAGGTGGCAATGGTGGTTTTACGAGAGCCCGTTGGCGCCCGTATTCAATCGGCTGCAATGTATCGTCTGCTTCATCGCCGTCATCTTGGGCCTGCTCTTCGCTGGTGAGTTGTGGCGACTGTTTGACTCTCGATGGAGTACTCCTGCTTTCATGTCCTGCGTTTCAGACTCGGTGCGCGAGATGGTCAAGTATTCTGTGGGATCGAACGACGGACTGTTCAGGGACGAGCAGCATTTGGTGCATCTGTACCGGGCCCAGCGCAATGCGTACATGTCCTCGTTCGCCCTGCTCATGATCCCGTAAGTGCTCGCACTCCCCGAGAGCCTCATCTTGAAGTGACGTTTACATGCGTTTAGGGTTGCCCGACGTTTGATACGAAGCCCGTGACGATTCTCGAGTGATCGTTGTGAGAGCGGGTGTTTGTGATGCCAGTGACGGTCCTTGTGCTATTAGGTCAGAGGACAGGCTGTGATGTTGTTCGGGCGATAAAGTGTGGACTTTGTCGTACTAGTAAAGTAACGAGACGAGTCTGTGATCGATGGTGGCAGCAAGCGAGCCTTTTCCTGATGACATCTCTATATGAGGGCTTGATGGGCTGCGGTAGTGAGGTGTCAGGAGAACAGGGTGATTTTTCCATGCGATCCATCAAGTCCCGTTTGGTCTGCACCAGCTCGCTATCTCTGTCAAAACCCTGATAGACTGTCCCCATGTCAGGGTCGTCAGAGGCAAAATCCCTGTTCTTCCAACACTGGCTCGCTAATGTACGATTAGAGTTTGTGAGGGTCGGATTGCGCGCGTTCAGCCGCGATTTTAGGAAGAATGGCGGATGTCTGCCTGCATTCGACCCTCTTGTAAATCCACTCTGAAGGCCCTCAGATCATAAAAATAATGAGGTATCGGTGGATGGAAGCAATGTCATTGATTTGTTTGCGCCGAATGAGATGTCGCATGTTTTTAGTTTGTTTTTTTCGATGGCAGAAATCATTAAAACATTACTTTTCTAGTAAAAATATGTTCAGGCCGAAAAGGACCTCCTAAGTTCGGCGCACCTCTACATAGTGGAGACCGTAGTAGAGGAAGCCTAACCATAGACACTAGAATTCGCACGGACAATGCTGGCCAACGCGTGGTAGCCTTCATGGAATTAACATCCATACATAGCAATAATACAGTGTGTGAATCTGTGCTGAAGGAGGCTTTGTATCGAGGTTTATCTGTGACTGAAATCAATGGCTGTTGCTTCCCACTTCCCAGAAAAGTAGGACTGGTTTTTTGACAAAATTTCGGGTGTTTCTATACTGTATTATGTGGTGCCCGTCAGCTACAGTGGCACAATGTGGTACAAGTGCAGTGTATATGCACAATAATATCCTCAGAAAGGTGTTCGAGCTACCTACCCGAAAGTCCGTACATAAGCTCTGAATCATAGAATAAAATATTAAACGTTTTATGATGACGTTAAAAATGTCCGGGCATAAATAACTGTGAGGCAGTCCCCATCTGTCTCGGCAAAACAAACCCAACTTGGCTTACTTGCGTGACTGCACTAGCTGCCTGAGCCATCTCTTTTGTGCCCTCCTTCACTGCCATCAGTATGTGGTCTTCACAACGTGTAGTAACTCGTGGTGTGCCAACAGCCGCGGTGGCTCAGTTGGTTAAGGTGTTTGTCCCGCATTGCTTGGGCCAGCAACCCTGACCGGGAAGCCGCAGTTATGTTCCGGCGGAGGACGGCAGTTTAGTAAGCTCGTTCTCAGAGTGGGAACTGGTCTTCGACGGCAGTTTAGAAGTCCGTCACTGGCCTTGCACACCTGGCTCTGGGCGACTCACCCGGTACCGTCATGTGGCGGACGCCGAACGAGTAGAGAATCAGGACATTGGTTACCGAACACCAGTCAAGAAGGTCACTCCCTTCTCGCCCAGTATCATCCTAGGATGCTGGTGCTGGCGCAAGATGCCCTCGTGTGGAGGAGCTCCTAGTGGAGACACACAGAGGGAAGCTGCCGTGAGAGCGTCACCTCACGGCCTGGCTTATCATATCAAGACTGCTGTCCGGCTGTAGGCAAAACGGGTTGGAAGTCCCATGTGGAAACTGGGGCGGCACGGGGCCCGACCAACAAAAATTGAAAATATATATTCGCTTTCTTCAAAAAAACCCATAATCTCTTCTCCAATGCCTTTTTCCACAAATTCAACCCGCAACAACGTTCTCTCCACTTTCGATAAAATTGACCTATGCCGTGCATATTCTAGAATAAACCATCTATTCTGACGCAACATCCTCCTATAATGGAGCAGTAAACGTGACTATGCAACTGACAACAAAATCTACGAGATGCCAGCCGAGAAATACATGATTGCGCAATATCAAATTGAATATTTTTGAGAGAAAAAAAATCACAATTGATGAATCAGAGTATTTTACTAGTCACAAAATATGTATTTTTCGATTTCGAAAATGGCCAAAAGTTGCATCTTTGCCAGGTGATTGCCTTTTTGTAAGTTAGTTGATGACCTTGGAAAGCAAGAGTGTGATGAAGAATACGAAGAAATAACTGACGAATCGGTCTAAAATGTAAACCAACGAAGGTGCTACAGTATCTTTGATTGAGAAATGGTAACTTGTGCTCCTGTTGTGCGATGTAGTATACTTTGCTTGAATGAACTGAACTACTGTAGTATTTTGCTTGAATGAACTGTGGCCTCAGATATTACAGGTTACAGTGCACACAAGTTACAGATGCATGTTCTGTGACAAAATTGTGCATGTTACACCTATATTTCTGAAAACAGAGCGTTGTTTGAAGTACAGCTGTTGCTTTGGCCCTATGCAACTGAGTGAGAGCCGTGCCTATTTTGAAAACTCGATGCTGACCTACTGCCCTTTTGAAAAGGGTTCTGGCAGTCAAAGTGGGGCCAGCCTTCCTCGTGGCATGAGGGGAGATTGACTGAAGAAGTATAGTGAGGCGGTATACATTCCTTCTGCAAGCCAGATTTTGATACAAGATTAGCTCACAGAGCACAGTTTCGAGAATCAGTAAAAAATCCCGCACTCAGCTGGCTGGAGATAGCTGGACACCTGGAATTTCCCTGAACCCTTACTGGGAACTTCTGAACCGCAGGGGTTTCCTGGACTGGTGGGCAAATAAGCTGACTCTTCATTACTTATGAGCACGGGACACTGGATCTTTCGGCTTTTCTACAGCGCCTCTCCCCTCACCTGGAGAGCGTCTTTGACACCTTGGGGCCATGGAGCAAAAGGAAAATTACAGGGCAACGGAAGACTCTCATGTGCCAGGATCTAGGGCCCATATGTTGTAAAACTGCGCTGTATATTTCTTCAATGTGATAGAAAAGAACCATTTAGTCAGGATATCTATCTTTCAAGAAGAAAGATTAAACTCTTTCAGTCGCCTCCTGTTTAGCCTCAAAATGTTGCTGCACACTGCGTATCCACCCCATCGAGATCAAAAATACAATTTGCTTACATGAAAATGCTCCGCTGCTCGTCGATGAAGGTTTCGACGGCGTGGTCGAAGGTGCCTTTGTAGTTGTCCCTTCGTATCCTGTGCAATCCGGACTTAAATCGTTTTTAAGAAAATCAAAAAGCATAGTTTGATTCTGATCGCCATTCTGAGCACAGAACACATCGGGAGTGATAATGATTCGATGTTCGCAGACGACTTTTATGGCCAGCCACATGAGGGAATGGCTCGCATTGAGATGGGGCATGGTGGTAGTTGCGGTTGCTTGCGTAGTGGTGCCGAAATCAGTCGTGTTTGTGCCGTTGGTCCCTGTCGTGTTATCAGCATCAAAGATGGGCCATGGCTGATCAGTTTGTTTCGCCTGATCGGAAACTGCCTCTTCGTATGGACATTCGAAATTGCGCTCATTAGAAATAGTAATTGATAGGTGCGTGTCCTTGGTCAAAAGTTGGCTGATGGATTCGTCCAATGTGGTCAAATTATTGTTGCTGATATGCAATGTATGCAAATTGACGGGAATCCAGTCTGGTCTGGTCACATTGACGGTGCGGAGGCGTCGATTATCAGAAACTATTAAATTTTCCAAGCCTCCCAGTCGATCGCGTGTTGCCAAGGTGCTCAAATCCAATACATCCAAGTCCCAATTTCGCACAGAAAAGTTCTTCAATTGTTCGAGCTCACTGAAGACGTTCATTTCAACGAGCTGAATCGGATTCCCATCCAAATTTAGAATTTCCAAAAGTACATTTCTCTGGAATGCGGGCTGGCTCAAAGTACTGATCTGATTTCCAGCCAAGGATAACGTTTTCAACTTTGAGAGGTGTTGCAAAGCGTCCTCGGGAAGTTGGCTCAACGAGCAGTTACTCAAATCTAGTTCTTCCAAGAAAGGGTGTGTGCTGGAGATATAGGATCCATCGAATGATTTCAACTCCTTGTTATCACTCAGATCCAGAAGCAGCAGATGAGGGAAATTTGTGAAGTTGGCACCTGTGAGGTCGACGATAGTGTTGTTATTCAGGCGCAGAGTCTGCAAATTCGATAGGTCTTCTAGAGCCGTCTGCCATTTCCTATAGGATGACAGCTGGTTGTTACTGAGACTGAGGATCCGTAGGGTGCTAGCCAATGGCGCAAATGGATGGTCTTCTGTGAATGACGCGTCCTGAACTTCGTCATCTCTCAAAGCCAGTTCCACCAATGAGTTGAATCCTTTGAAGGAATTGTCGTCAAGGCTGGAAGCAGATGCTGACGTTAAAGGTGCGTCACACGTGTCTAATGAATGAACGATTTGCCCTCGGATAAGGACCACCCACACGAAACAGTGTATACGAAAGGGTTGCCTTTGGAGGGAACCTAATGAAATACCTTTCTCAGCTATTGCACTGACTCAACGAGCGTGGGTGCTTCCTATTATCTTGTTATGGACAGTCACGAAAATTTGTACACGTGTAGGGAGGGTGCTTGAGGGCTATAGTAGATATTGCAATACAGGAATACCCGAAATGGGAGACTGGTGGGTGTCACAGGGCTAGCATACAGTATATGCATGTAGGCGCTGCAGGAACCTTAGAAAGAGACCGGGACACCATTGGTGCCCCACGATTCCTTGAACGTGCACAGCTTCGGAACCTGGGCCAAGTCCAGCTAAGAAGCAGAAGCTACCTCAGGGTGAAGAAAAACAGGAGAAGGTGGTATAGCCTTGTGAGACCAATAATGGGCGGACCTCCCTTCTGCACTCACTCTAACTCAGGAACCAGGTCAGTGTGAGCCAGAGCTGACCCTGAACCCTGTTAGGCCGAGCTTCGGCGATGAATTTTTTACAAGTAATGAAAACGACTTACTCAAATCTTGAATTTTCGACCGCAACGAGCGATAAATTGGCGAGAGTACTTGCATCGAATCCTTTACCCCGCTTTGTGAATGGTGGTATATTGAAGAATCCACGGAGAAACAGCTTGCTAATGGACGAATTGGCCAAAGCATATTTTCCATCACCCTCGACACCAAACGCGCTGATGCCACTTGTGCGATCGATTCCCACTTGCTCGACTCGGGCAAATGCATCGAGTCCAGTTTGTGGCAACTGTTTCAACTTCCCTTGCACCAGAAGTTTTCTTACAATAACACCACTCGGAACTGAGTCGAATATTGGAAACTCGTCTGCATTTAGGCACGTAACGTCAGCGTAGACCTTATCACTTTCTTTGACGCATTGACAATTTTCGTTGAAGTCGCATTGTGTCGCTGAATCATCGCCCTCTGCCAAATGCCAGAGACCAAGGGCAGCCGAAATGGCCAAGAAGTGGACCAATGTGGTCATCATTCCAGCCAAAGCCTCGTTTCGCAAGCTCCCACAGACGATGAGAGAGAGCACAGGCGAGTCGAAAAGTGGTAAGAACTGGTAAGATAAGTACAGAAAGTGGTTGCACGACTAGCTTCTAGGACGAACCAAAGCGAGGTTTGTTGAGCCAAGCACACCTGGTTGCTCTCGAGTTGTATAAGGGCATGAAATATTCATTGCCATGGCTATAACCTGGGCCCCCATCAAGCCAAGGGCGTGTGTATGTGATTGGAATCATGGGCGGTAGTAGGGGCGTTAGCCGAGCTAACCAACCAAAAGCTAGCTTGTGTGTACACATCGGCGCGCGTCGACGGGCAAAATAAAAAGGTGCTTTAAACGGCGACAAAGCGGATGCCGTGTTTGGGCAGAGACCCGCCCGACTCGAGCCGCCATGCTCGTTTTTTTCGCCCGAACCAATGATAGAAAATGTAATGCTGGGCTGCAGAGTCATACTTTGGATGGCTACGATGCGCCCGCGATTCATGTCCATGGCAATGGGATACAAGGCAAACAGACAAGGGTGCCTTGTTTTGACATGTTTGTGCAGCGTGCTGGCAACCTAAACCAAGGAGGGCAAATGATAGAATTGTAGTGTAATAGAGAACTGTTGACTAACGCATTACTGGCAGGCAAGGAAATGAGGTCTCATATGGATTGACTTGTCTGCTGTTCTGACCAGAAGCCTTAGTCCGCCCTCTAATTTTCTTAAAATTCCTCTACCTACCAGTCCAAGCCCGTGGCTGGGGTCGAACCCGCATGTCTTGGAATCATGATCCTTGCAGCCTACAAAAATCGACAGTGCTCAGACATTATACCCGTCATTCTAGCGCATGACTTTTTGACCAAGGTGGCCCAATGTCGAAGCATTTTTTACAGCTACTTCAAATTGCAAAGTCCATCCAAACGCCAGCCTGCAGTACCGGCCGATCTCCACCTTTTTGCTGTACATTGCAGACTCATACTATAAATCGCGACGCAATTATTCACAAGGGTTCTATTAGGCCTTCAAAATTGCATGATTCAACGCTTTTGCAGCCGCCGCTTGTTTGGTATGATGATTTGATGATCAGGCTGCTTGAAGGTTGTGCAACCTACCGAAATGATGAACATGCATGAGTCAGCACGGCATTGCTAGGCTGTGCACACAGCACTTGCCTGTCGAAGCCTAGCTACAGCTACTAGCTTCTCGCAGTACATACGGACTGCACGGCAGTACAGGAATCCTATGGCTGTGCAAACAGGTCACCTGCTTGTCTACCTAGCGGAGTAATAGGAAATGAAGCAGCTTTCTAACGCGTGACCTTCAAACGCCGTCTATTTTTGGACTCTTAACGCATACCCAATCGTAATCGAAGCGCGTACTTATGCTGGTGATTTGCCATCGAAGATTCATAAAAAAAGCGTAAACTGGCTGAGTCACGTTGCCATTACTGGTGATATGATCGGGAAAGATAAGAATAATGAGGCAATTACTGAGCGAAATGGGTCTTTATTATGTAAAAGGCTGCCTATGAAATCAGAGTGCGTTTTTCGCTTAGTGGATCAAAAAACGAATATTTGGGTAAAATGTGTCATGTGTGAGTGGGTGCAGGCAGTAGGGCATCTATTATGGTTTAAAAAAGTTATTTTCAGGCTATATCTGATAAGCTATGCGCGTGCCTTTCACTGTCCTAAACCACTCCAAGAAAAATCAAAATGCTTCGAAAGCAAACTTTTCTTGCTTTTCTGGCCTTTTGTAATTTTTGTTATACTTTTGTCCTGAATAATGTATCGCAGACGCAAATGCATACCCAGAAAAGGGTTGCAGTGCGGGTTGTCAGGATGAGTAGTGATGTGGTGAGCGGTAACTTGTGTAGGGTACCTACTCAGGGAGCCGACTGCTCGGATCAAAGCTGTACTCTGTTGGAGGGAAAACGCTCACAACTTCGCACCATCATATAAATCATATTAGCATGCTTTCCAGCCCTGGCCTAAGCATCTTCTCACGCAGGATTAGCCTTCCATACCCATGCCACATTCCAAAAATAACCTTTCGTCAATATTTCTCCCGCACTTTCAACACAGTCGTATAGGACGCCCAAGGACACAATCTGGCACGAGCCGGGTGCAGCGGCCGCGGTGGTGGAATCGATTCGGCATTCGTCTCCCGTATTGCTTGGGAGCGAGTGGCTGGACTCGTCCCGGGTTCGATCCCCGGTGATGGAGGTCGGTTTGCGAACCCTCGCTGACCTTGCACGCCAGGCCGTGGGTGACTCACTCAGTACCGTCGATTCTCCGAGTGGAGACACGGAAGCCAAACTAGAAGACAGTTTCGGCTGTGTAACACCGACAGGGCACAGCCCGCCCGCCAGTGTCCGAGGAAGTCAGTGTCCTGTCCAGGATGACTGTAACCCTCATGCCTGGTGGCCATGGTGAGTGGGAGAGAGTACTCGATACTCTCCCCTGGCTGGGAGACGTCAACCCCTCGGGTTGATGTTTCAGCCGTAGGTATAGTCGCAAGACTTGCCTATTCCAGTCGGAGTTTCTGTCCCGCCGACGTCGGTTGGCCGCCTCCCTCCTACGCCTATCAGGACTGGTTTTCATGACCTTCCGCGGAGGTTATCCTAGTGGAGACGCGTAGAGGGACGCTGCCGTGACAGCTGGTCACCTCACGGCCTCGCTTATCATCATGACTGCAGGCCGACTGCTGGCTAAACGGGTTGGAAGTATCGTGGGAAACAAGCAAAAACGAGTCGGGTGCATAAACAAGCCTCAGATGCCATATCAACTTTGGTGCCCAAATCCACTGTGCTCTTTGCTAAGAGTCAGATTTTGCTGCAAAGAATCAAAATTGTTCGAGCCTGGTTTTTCAAGGATCAAAATTTTAAGAGAAAACTGAGGGTGGCGTTTGCAAACTGTAGCTCCTAAGAAAACTGCGTGTGTTGCAACCAGTGGTAGTTTAGACTAGCCCTGCAGGAGCATGATCCAATAACCAGCAGTCTGAAGCAAACAAACTCCAGTTAGGTTGCAGTATGGGTGCTTTCGGAATAAGGGCTGTTTGTAAGAGGGCATTTCTTTAGACTTGACTTGAAGATTTGCTGAAAAACGCTAGACTTGAAAATTACTCAAAAAAGACATATATTTGACAGGGCATTATTATGTGAGGGAACTAGTCTCGGTTTGAGTAACCATTCTTGCACCTTATCTGTTCGCGAACGACCTTCACAATGATTTGTCTCGCACCTAGCAGGACTGACAGTGAGTGCATTTGCAGTGCAAAGTCTGATCGTAAGTGCACAACCATTAATCTGCTTATCCCCATCTTTGCACTTATTTCAATTTGAGTAATGCCATTTGAAGTTTTGCACAAAATGTGCCAGATGCAAATGTGCAGAAAAACGCGACTCTAGCCTGGCTAAACTTGCACTTTTGCAAATCCTTGACGCACTTGCATGAAAATGTATTTGAAAAGAATGTAACCAGTTCAATTTACGTTTACATAAAATACTATCAGTCAAAGTATAAAATATTACGTTTACACTTCTCATTCATCCATCACTGAAAAGAACAGGATTTGCGATGCGTGGGATTGATTAATGTTCAATGATGGGCAACGGAGTGGTGAAAGTGCCCATGTTCTGGTGGTGCATTATGAACGGGGGAAGAGTGAATCCTTTCTCTTTTAAACACGATTCCATGCGAGTCATGAAGACTCGGCGGCACGGCTCGGTGGCTTTGAAGATGCATTTTTGCCTCTTGGGGCACTTGACTGAGCAAGACCACTCGGCACTGAAAGGGCAAAAACGATCAGTAGGAGACCAGAAAAAGGAGACGATCAAGGAGCAGTTTCTGAAATATATATTTATTTGAGACCTCTGTAGGGTGGAGTATGACGATATTATACCTAGTTGGGCTACCGTGATAGCTACCGTGCAGTGGCTACCTTTTTTCAGGGTATGACAAGAACGGGCTGCAAAATTGCTAGGTTCTTGCAGGTCCCAAGAATGATAGCAGAATCCAGGCGATTACCACAGTCTGATAAGCATGATTTAGTGATAAGGTTCTTACATCTGCTTGCACTTATTCTTTCGACGGATAAAGGTGTTCATGGTGCTGATTAAACTGCTATCCGATCCCAGCTTCTTGAATTCATTCTTAACGCATTTCATTTGTTCTTCAGTCTTGCGGCATTCAGGGCGCATGCTGAAACAGCACTGCATGTTGAAAATGGCTCGTCCCTACAAGCAGGTCGTCCTCGTCCTTAGAACTTACTGTTTGCCATGTCCAGCCCAGCCTCGCTTCTCGTGGCTGCCAGACGAGGAAGAGCTTCTGCTGCGTTTTCCCCCCTTCTTCCCACTGGACAGTCCACCCTTCTGCTGGCTTCCTGACGATGAAGAGCTTTTGCCTTTGCTGCCGCTTTGTCCCTTGGACAAACCGCCCTTCTCGTGGCTGCCAGAAGAAGAAGAAGTGTTGCTGCGTTTTCCACCCTCCTTCCCACTGGACAGTCCAGCCTTCTGCTGGCTTTCTGAAGACGAAGAACTTTTGCTGCCCCTTTGTCCGCTTTTCTCACGGCTGCCAGAGGAAGTGCTGTTCTCGTGACTTTCAGAAGATGAGGACGAGGAGGACGAGGACGAGCTATCGTTGCGTTCGCTGGAGGCCATATCACGTGGTCCTTGATGGTGACCATGATGTCCATGGCGACCGCGACCACCATGACCACCTCGTCCACCACGGCCTCCGTGATGGCAATATCTGCCATGTCTACCTCGGCCACCACGCCCTCCACGGCCACCACGGCCACCCCGTCCGCCGTGGTGCTTGCGCTCGAAACTGGACGATGTCTCGTTGCTGTTGTCAGCGTCGATTTCACCAGTCACTTCACCCGAACTGCTCTCGCTGGAAGAAGTTTCGTTGCTCTCCTTGTGTCCCCAGTGCATTTTGTGATGGAATTTCTTAAGTGGTTTCATGGCCATAAACACCTCTGCGAAACCTTGCTTCATGTCCGGTGGGTACTTCTCGAAGCACTTATCAACGGCTGGTTGTGACTTGGATTTGGATTCAATGAACAATGGATCACTGTCCATATTCTTTGCAATGGAAATGGCACAATCGTGAGCTGCCTCCCATTCAGCGTGGCAATGCCTGAGAGAAGAAACATGGCAGTTTAAAGTCCAGATGCATTACAAAAATGCACTAAAACTGCCTATGACGGTTTTCATCGCATCCTGTTGCGATCACCATATACTTACCGCGCACAAAATGGCGCCCCTGACCGCCTGCTGACTGACACATGATCTTCCAACTAGGTAATTATATCATGCTGCAATCCAGACTTACTGTGGGATGTTAGGCGCGCATGTCTTGAAGATCTGCTTCTTACGATCTCTGATCAAGTCAGCTTCCGGGCTGCTTTCGAGCGATGTTAGACACCGGTGCTCGAGTTCCATTTGCCTGCTGCATGGCTCACTGTCTTGGGCATTTGCACCCACCTGAAATCACGATCAGTATTCAGAAAACTGGGCCAGCTTCACTGGTGTCTTTTGTGGACGTCTTGATAGCACAAGGCAACAAATTAGCAATCAATACACCGCACATGCACAAAAATTAGACCCCTAAGCAAGCATTAAGAATTAGGCGTTGAGGGTCTCGATGGCGCATGATCGGTGGTCCGTTATAAGTTGGGTCGATTCCCTCAAGGGTCAAGTTTTTATGCCCGTATCTAAACTTCAAAGTATGGGGCCTAGACTCCGAACGCCCACTTCGAGCAAACTCGACTTTATCGTCAGGCACTTACCAGGATAGCCAAAACGGCCAAGGCACAATACGATATCATCTCTGATGTTTACCACTTCTTTCCAACCTGTCTCCACCTCCGACTTGCTTGCCGTCTGCGCATCGTCTTCTTTTATAGGGATCTTTGAGTGGGTTCTCGTTCCATTGTCTTCCATCTAATTCTGGTTCTTCTTGAGCGAAGACACCGCCGATCGGTCCGACAGTACCCCAAACGAGGCACAAACATTATCTAACAATTCAGAAAACGCCCATTTTTACACGTGGGTGTTCAGTGCCTTGCAAAGTGCCAAAAGCAAAACAAGGTATTGCTGACGCGAAAAAGTTTCTGTGCACTTTCTTTGGTCTAACATTCTTTTTGACTCCTTTGCCTCCGGCGAAAACTAGAAATAAGTTTTTCTCGTCAATCATCGTATCCTCTTTTGGCATGCAGATGTGAGGCGTTTCTGACCTGAATGAACTTATGCACTCGTCAAAACGACCTGTTTTGATGGAAATATTTCTTACGAAACGAGTCTCCTTATTGGCTAACTGACGCCCCTGGGAACATGTAAACTTGGGTGCGTTCAAATCAATCATTTTTTTTAGAAATTCTGATTTGTTGGTGTCTGAATGTGGAATCACATGATGCAGAAACATCGAAAGTGACTGTTATGATGGTCGGGGGGCACACCGACTGGCACAAAAGGGGGCAGAGCCAATTATTCGAAAATACATATGCCGGCATATACTGCTGAGAATTCTTTCAGTTCATTCAATGTAATTGAGTAGAATTTGGGAGCTAATGCAATAAACGTGTTTCGCCTTAGGTGGAAGGTTGTGTATTTGTTTGCCATAACCTGCCGCCTTACCTTGTACGTACAATACTTGTAGCGGTGTACTGGCATTTTTTGGTTAGTCCAGGAAAAAGTCGATATTTGGCAATTTTCCCGCGGGAAAAGGGGCTTGCTGGTTGACCCTATCGACTATGGTCAATCCGGAATGCATGCCAGGCAAGGGTGCGTGTTAATCGCTACCCCGAGATACCGGCGGTTACCCCGTGGGTGATCATACACGCCGCGTTTCCTGTGAGGGGACTCGGGCTCGAGAGCCTCCCAGCCCGTAAGGCCTCTCTTTTATTGACCCCTAGAGAGATGAAGGGTGAGTCATCCGCCGCAAGGCGCAGAGAGAACTTCGGTGTTCTGGCTTGCCTTTGTTGGCCATTCGATACACTCTTCCCAGGCCAGGCAGAAACCCGTCGGGCTGATATCTCTGGCTCCTACGGCTAACGTTAAGAGACCTGCCACCGCTCCCCGCGGACCCTCTCCAATGCTATTCAGCTTGCTACAGTCGATTTGACTGGCGATGAGCGACTTGCTAAGTTTGTTAGTAGCTGTTTTCAAGCTGATCAAGATTCACTCACTGCGGGCCATTTAAAAAGATCAGATCTAAATTACATCAAATTTCACCTAAATTAATCGAAGTCCGAAATCTGTGTATAATCGGAAGGATCCTCATAAAGAGCCTAGATTTAGGTTCTTCAAGGATCCATGTGAATCTACTGTGAAAAAGGAATCTGGATGCAGGTACAGCAAAACACGTCGGCGACGGCTTCGCGATAACATATAACAAAACATTTCGCAAAAGTCGGTTCCGTGGGAAGCAAAAGCTCCGTCAGCCTTTCACTAAGGATGAGGCAGTGTGCCAGGGGCTCGACCATTGGCCAGAGAAACAATGTTGTCAAACAAGGATCGCTATTCAGAGGGCCCATGGTCTCTTATCCCTCTATTGCGGAGCGCACACACACGCAGGCTATGTATGCACAGTGAAGTGATTGCTAGTTGTTCAACAAGTATTCCTGGTTATTCGGGAAGTCGATATAGTACCAAGCAGAACAGTCTCAGGCCAGTGGGTTCGAAGTATCAGTCGTCTACCCAGTGGCAGATGGATTTTTTGACCTTACTCCGAGTATCTCCCACCTGATAATGATGCCCCTGGGTCTGACACTCTCGACCCTCAGCCTAGCCATTGACAAAACATAAATCGATAATCACTTTTGAAAAGAACACATAATTCGATGACTATTTTGGAAAAAAATCGATAATCATTTTTTATCTAAGTGGGAGTAGAACCCTCGGCTGTACAGTAAATGCGCACCTACTGTAGCTCCGTGCACTTAAGACATAAAAAGTCGTAAATTTCGAGTTATCTAGTTTCTTACGGCACCGTATAGATTCAGCCTAGTCAATAACTAGCGAAAAAAAAATCGAGTGAAAAAGCAACAGCGACATGGGTGAGTAAGAACGAGATAAAAAAAACCCGCCAAGAGTTTCTCGGTTCACATTAGATTCATTTGGTTTTTTTCAGAGTCTCCCCTTTCGATTTTCCCTTGCGTACTTTCGTTCCACTTTCTTTTTTCGATACTGAACACAATTCCTTTTGAGTTTTCACCGATTTGGCGATGTTCGTTTTTCCACTAGGACCAGGTTTGCTCGTAAACTCACCAGCCTTTGTTTCGACGGGCGATCCTTTAGACGTGGACGGTCCATCCAACACGTTTTGCAGTTCAGCTTTACGCGCTTTCTTTTCAATGGATTCCTTCTGAGATTTAGTCAAGTCGAGCTGAGCTCGGGGCCCCGGTGACTTCGGCGTCGATGGCGGCGTCGTTGGCGGAGTCGGAAGTCTGACAGAACGTGGTAGCGGACTCCTATTTTCTTCTCGGCCAACTGCAAAGATACTTGAAGCTTTAGAAAAAGCCAACAACATTGCCTCAATTGTCCTTACGCATTTTTCCACAGCGACAATCACTGATTTTGTAAAGACTGGAATAAATGAGAGCGAACAACTGGTTGATCCGAGGTGCTTTCAGCAACTTGGGTGACATGGCGCTTGGACATTTGCTGCGAATAATCTTGAATATGCCAGGTATATCAACTAACAGGGTTTCCATAATCATTTTGTGACCATAGTAAATAATTGCCATGGCGACTGAAGTAGAGATCCCATCCTCGCAAAGCATCATCACTGCGGCCATGCCTTGCTGAGCCATTTGCTCTTGATGCTTATCGATTGCTTTGATCAAATCCTTCATGTCAACTTCATTTTCACCAATGGAGGCGGTGATTAAGACAATCTGCAAGCAAAGATTAATGTTAATAGTAAAAGCTCTTGACGTAATCAGTCAAAACTGCAACACCTGGATCCTCTTCCCAAAGCCATGGATATCGACAAGGTAAGTACAACAGCCATCGATGATAAAGCCCAATTCATCAGCGACTCGAAAATCAAAAAGACCAACTTTTTGAACTAAACCTTTTTTCAGCTGGATACCCGAGAATTCGTAAAGAGTGGGTACGAAGACAACTCCGACCTGCAATGAAGAAAAACAGTGAAAAAAAGGCGGCGAAAAAGCGGCCACCAACCTCTTTGTCCATGATAGCCTTCAAGTAGTGCTCGTTGAGGTCTGGCGAGGCCGGAATCTTGCCAACCAGCAAATTGCGCTCCTTGAAATCCCTCATGCAGTAAATTGGCAACCTGTGTTGTCGAAAATTCAGCCGCCAGGCAAACGGCCAAAAAAGCTTGACGCTCACAGCTGCGTGATTTTTAATGAAAATGGGGTACGCGTCGCCTTTGCCCTGGTAAGCATGTACGCAACCCAGAGGACCGTCTATATCTTTGACATAATTCAAATGGGCAGATAGATCAGGCATTCTTTTGTGCAGCCTCACTTCACGACTTGCCTTCTCCAAATCAGACCGATTTAGACCATTCCGAGTCAGGCTGTGGCGCTGCTTGTCTAAAAGAAACCAACTTCACAGTGCGAAACAGAAAAATTCGTACTTACATAGGCGTATTTTAAAAATCAGCCACTTGAAGAACCAGAACCATCCCACCAAGAAAATGGCGTTCAAACATCCAGCAGCGCCAAAGTACCATTTGACAAATTGTATGAATATGAGCAAAAAAATTGCAACTGCAAAAGGATTTAACGCGACATCAAATTTTTAGCACTGTGCGTAGGCTAACCTTCCGCCTGATCGATGGTTGTGCTTCCATAGGATTCGTTGATGGGCTGATCAGTCCACGATGACGATTGGATCCAAGTATTCACTGAAAAAGCAGACATGCGTCGAGGAACATAACAGGAATCTAAGTGCTTCATGTCCAAAAGGGGTCTGATGGCCGCTATTGGTCTACGAGAGTGTGCAGTGACTTAGTGTTCCCGCCCTACGAGAATTCGATTTTGGTCAAAAAACAAGCCGTTTTAGCGATGGCTAGCGGCGATCAGAACAAGATCGTGAAACCTGCCGGTGAACAATGGTCTGCCAAAGACCAGATGGATGGCCGAGTGGGGGATGCAAGATCGAGGCTTGCACGAACGGCTCTGGCGAAGCCTATGCTGAATGCGGTAAGCCAGGATGGGTCACGTGCTGCCGTTGGGACATCCTCAGCTCTGGGCCAAGTCTCAACCTTAAGATCAGCAGGTGGTGTCCGCATGCAGTTACACAACGGCTAATGACCTCCCCAAAAGAAAGGAGACTAGCGACCAGGTCGCTTGCAAAAGAACTAGAGGGCGCTCATCACTGGCGAAAACCCTGCCAGAAGAACTGTGATTGGAAGAGTTGAAGATATGAAGACCCGTTTTTGGCGCACTATTGTACAAGTTGAGTGAGTGCCATGGTTCAGTAAAGATTCGATTTAGTCGCTTCGTTTTGTGTGGCTCGCCTTGTTCATATTTCACTAGATGAGGGGAAGTGAGGCTGTTTGCGAGGCAAGGGACGATGTGGGGCGACCAGCGAGGCGATGTGTGTGGAATCTCGAAGCGTTTTCCAGCGAGATCTTTCGCTCACCGAGCACTTTTCCATTGAGATGACTGGGATAGCTATTCTCGAATGTATTGCTGTCACTGTTTTCCTGTCACCGAGTCTGATTTTACAGGCACTGAGCAAAGTTTAAGTCGTAATCTAGAAAAACTGTTCGTGGGAAAAGTTCCTCGAGACAATGGGAGTGGCAGGGAAAAAAATCGAGGCAGTCTTGCGCGGAGGGCGGTGGGGGTTTTTCTAGCGAGGTCTAATAAAGTATTTTCAAGCGAATGATACCACATCCGTTATTGTCAACGGCCCTAAACCTCATGACTATCGTTCGTGCCAGGTTCTGCTGACGAAGCATTTATCGTGGGCCAAGGTGATTTGTGGGTAACATGGAAGGTGACTATCGACTATGGCATGCTGTGCTGCGTATAGCGTTGATACAGTTTTGGAAAAAAGATTCAGTTTCAGTTTCAGTTAAGTTAAGTGAATCTCCGAATAGATTCAGTTTCAGTTACAGTTAACTGGATCTCAAAAGATTCAGTTAACTGAATTTAACTGAATGATTCAGTTTTTCCTTAAAAAGCATTTCGCATCAAGATGTGAACACTTGACGAGAACAATCTCCACTTTTCTGTATTCGAATGTAATTTCTTTTGCTCCAAAAGAAAGCTCTGCGCAAAATATTTTGCTCGTCAGGCCAACTACTCAGCAGAGGTCAGCGGCCGAAGTCCTGCAAATTTTTGGAAACATTCTCGCTTCGTCAGGTCTTCTGCGCGAAAAAATTCAGAAGCAGAAGCCTGGAAGACGGAACCAAGGCCCATAACAGCGGGTTCAGAAGAGCCCTGCGAGTCTTTCTCAACTTTCTGTCGCCTCGCAACACACGAATTTCAGAAACCTGCAAGATTTTAGGAGCTGACCGCTGCTGACGATAACATGAAGTAAGCATGTCAAGTTCAACTTACTGGTTGGTTAAGCTTTATAAGATCAAGAAGATGTAACTTTAAAATGTTTGTAATAAAATGATTGAAACTGAAGAAACCCTTTTTCATAAATTGTAGTTACTTTTATTTTATGATTCTGTACCGACTGCTTTTCAACATTGCCTCGCCTAGCTTATAACTCTTTCACTCGGCGCTTGCCTGCAGGAAATGATGAAGCACTACAATATTCGTGAAGATTTTGCAACATCTCTCCACATTTGCACCAAAATTCGGATGAATCGGTTTATTTTACGATAACTAGCGTTTTAAGGATAACGAAATACACCTGCAACTCGCGATTAAGATGATCCGAACCAGCAATTTGTCTAGCTGCGTTTCGTTTCTCTTTGAGATCTGCGCGAACATCCGCAAACAGATTACTAATTTTCAAAAGAGTAGTAACTCTAAAACTGAATTTAACTGATTCTAAACAGATTCAGTTACACTTAAATTCAGTTTTGGCGAGGAGATTCAGTTTAAGTTTCAGTTTCAGTTAACTGTAACAACGCTAGCTGCGTAACTTGGCCAAACAATGGAACATGCGCGAATTTCCAAGAGATAATGGACCCGAGGAAATTATGATTGATAGCAGCTGATATGATGCAAGTCGCGAGCTAAAGTTGTGCTAAAGTTGCTGTTTACTTGGCCGTTCAGGATCACAGTTTATCAGGGCATACAGTCTGATTGGTCTCATTTAAGCGAAGCAGATTGGAACCCTTTCTGATCAAAACTTTGCTGAAGAGTGAGGCAAGTAATCTAATGCATCTATTAGCTTGTTTCTACGTGTATATACGGTCCCTTTCGTAGAATTAAGATTAACCTGACACTGCCCAGAACTGGGATACTGAGCAAGCGTCAAGTCATTATTTTCTGAGCGTTTAGTCCGCCGTGGGGCTGGGCCCGTCTTTTTGCTCTTTTGTCTTCATTTTGTACAGCTCTCTGCGTCTTGTAGATTTAAGTTCAGCTCCCGCGTGTCTTCTCGAAGGGTGCCCAGTAAGCATGTCTCTTGTTCTGCTGGAATTTGTCGGGACTTACAATAGTTTGATGGTTGATGGGTTGAGTCGTCTAGGCTGGTAAATTAGAAGAGGCACTGTGCGCCATTGAAACTGCGCTTTCAAGCTGACCCCAACTTCCCGTCCATCTAGTTTTGTTATTAGAATAGCACAATTCCGTGAGGCCTTCCTCCGGTAACCTCGCGCGGAAATATTACGCTCACCTTATGGGAAATTTAGGGATGACCTCCATGGGTTTTTCCAGTCAGCCAACAGTTTTCCAGTCAACTTTCGAGAATACGGCCTCTGGTCTGTTCAACTCGCGGGAGGCTTTCAGGTGGCCTTCTGAATGGTGGCACCGAGTTACTGTGCAGTAGCTTTGGTTCGGTAGGTTGGGAAAACAAAAACAACACAAAGACTTAAAGTTGGACTTACCCCTCGGATGGTCAGGTACAGTGAAACGATCGGATTCGATAGCGAGGGAAAACGTGCGATGCGGGTTGCATGACCTGTATTTGCGAGTACCAATGCAAATGTAGTTGCCTGGTTTTGGTGGTACCAACTTTGGCCCTTCCTGAAATCGACAAGGACTTCGAGATTCACACTATAGAAAACAAGGATAGCTCACTCCGATTTTCTTCCCGCTTTCGTCTTTCCAGGTATATTCATCCAAGAACCCGTCTTTCGGCGGAATGCTGCTTTGCAAATGGTTGATGTTTGAACCGTCGTAGCTCGGGATGATTTCGGGTTTTAGTTCTAAACGCAAAGAATTTCGTGAGAGACTGAAAATAGGACTGAAAATACAGACCGTCCATGATGACCAAGAGGAAGGAGAGCCTGGCCTTGAGTTGATCGAGCACAGTGAAGTCGCACAGCATTTTTAGTAATTCGGAACCATTCTCGAACAGTTCGTCGACAATCGGGATGAATATGATTCCACCATTTTTGTCAATATTCTGGGCGAAAGTATGCAGCACTTCCTTCTTTCGATTCTTGAACAGGCATGTCAGATTCGAGTCTTGCAGGTCATTATTGTTGTCGAACACGATTTTCATATGTTTCTCCGTTTTCTGTATTTCTTTTGTCATCAGGATCGGTTCATTGAACGAGAACGGCCCTGTGCGTCCGATCTTCATCTTCGGAATGTGATCCTCACCTAAATAACAGGCTGAAGACAAAAAACGAAACAAAAAAGGACACTCACCCAAGCTCAATTTGCAGTCTTGTGCTTTCATGAGGGCCCAAGCCTTGCTGTAGTCTTCGCTCGTGCAGAGCGAGTGACCACCGGAAGGGCAGAACCAGACGTCAGAAGCGAAGACGCCGCAGTCATTGGGTTCAATATCGTCGCACGGACGCGTTTTTCCATCTTTGTCCACGTAGCATTGCTTGTTTTTTTCTTCGCAATTCGTTTTTTCGCATTCGGCGTCAGAGCCTAGAAAGACGCTGTCATGTATCCGTCAGAAAAGCGCGGATGTATTTTTCCAAGAAACTTCAAACGGCACATTTTATTACTAAAACTGTTTCACTTACACGGAAGATAGCCGATTTTGAGCGAAACCTCTGACAGATCTCCGCTGTGACGACACTTGTAGTCGCCGATGGGAATCGTTTCGGTGATGTCGAACTGCAGCCAATTTTCTCCGATTTTGCACGGTTTCAAAGCGATGGCCGCTTCATCTTTGTTTCGAGCGAGTTCTATCACATCGTTGGTATCGCAGGCAGTTAGAACGCACGAGACGTTGGCCTGGCCGCCGTTGTACATCGAACTTGCGTGATCTCCGAAGACATCGTTAAAAGTGCTTTTCATCATATCTGTAATTATTGTTCGTTATTTTCAGATTTTACCTGGAGAGCTATTCTTACAAGGCACAACGCCCACCGCTGATCCGAACATGCCGGCCATAAGCAGCTTTTTCCACTTCATCACTAATCGCAGAGGATGCAAAAAAGTCACGTGCGCACTGCCGCACTGCAGAAGACGGTAACTAAGAATGAGCATATTACGAATGCGCACACGTCGAACACTTGTAAGGTTGAGTATACTTTACAGTGTCCAAGGCTTCTTTACACACGCGGCACTGAATAGCTTGCGAAATTTCCTATACCCTCACAGGAGACACGACTAACGGAAACGCGCATTTTTCGATCGGACGAATCTGCGCACGATCAGTCGATAAAACATACTTTTCTCTACAAAGTTTTCACTGACATTAACGGGTTATCGCATATGGTTTCGAGAAAAATGGCCGAAAGCGGCGATGGCGCAAAAACGCATGGGTACTTACAGTTTGAAGAATACGTGCACTGTATTCTTGTTAAACCGCAAGAACTACATATCTTCCAGCCGAACGCTACCAGTGCATGTTTTCAGCGTTCCTCTTCTCTCTTGTTTTATTCAACGCCAGAAAATTATTTTTTGGTTTTGTTCAAAATTTTGTAGTAACCTTGAAAATGTTGATATCTTATACTCAAGCCGGCTCCGACTTGTTCAAAGCATCATTGCAGCATCAAGCTATTCATAACCCATCTGTGTCAACGTTAATAGTTTCTTGCAGGTGACCTACAGTATGCACGTACATCATTCTCGCAACTGATCACATAGGGATGCTCAGAATTGGTCACTCAGAATCGAGATCCTTATATCAAACTGGCTGTCAAATGGGGGACTGACATGAAATAGTAAGCAAACGTCATTTATTCTCTGAAATTATTTCTGACCACCACGATCCTTGCAGCTTGCGGAAAGTTCGTTCTAAAATTTGGGCTCTGCGCAAAAAACAGCTCTCTGTTCGGTATGAATAAATTTTCTCGCAATTTAGAGGAGTTGTTGAAACTTTGGGATAGGTATGAAAAAAGGATTGGAACCAGATCATATTATCGAATAAGATGTGAGAAGAATTTTTGAAAAAAGCATGCGCTAAGGTTGCTTTTCAAGGAGTTTTTGTCATAAAACAGGCAATTTAATTACATTGAATTTCGTTTTTTTAAATTAGACTAGACGAGGCTGATATTTATTACTTGCTTGTCAAAAAATATTACACTTCACGTTTCTCGAAAAAATATTTTATTGTAACAGTTTACAATATCGGACAGTTTGAGGGGTGCTAAAACTCCTTTTCTTGAATCACGGACAATTGCCTCCCCACGCGCGAAATTCAAATTTTGCGAACATACAACTGGCACCTATGAACAGGGAAACAGACGCTTGCAACTTGGGCTTTCACGAAAAGGCCTTTCCGACTGTTTTAGTCTTAGGCTTAGGAGGATTCTTGGCGTCGAAAACGCTTAGGCTCAGGCTTAGGTAATTTTTGGGGGCGGCGGCAATAGCACCGAGGCGCTTAAAGAAACTTACGCTAAGCCTGAGCCTGAAGCATTTTCGAGCCGAAAATTCCCTAAGCCCAAGCCTCAAATCAGTCGCAAAGACTCTTTCCGTGTAAGCCACAAGTTTGCAAGCATCTGCAACTAGCACCTTTTCAGTTTGAAGCCTTTCTTGCGCAACACCTAAGGTAACCTATAGGCCCAAGATTGAGACTGCAAGTAGAACTATGAATAATAGCACCTGACCGACGGCGCTTTTAGTGCTCACTGCCTTGTTTTAAGCATTCACGTACAATATTACTCCGGCCACAATCAACAAGCCGCAAAATATATGTACTATATGTATATGGACTTTTTACTAGTCATGCCGAAAATTTAAAGAATGACATAAAGCAACTTGCCCCGCACCATGCCCAATAACTTCGCCACCTCAACTAATCAACTTACCAACCCAAGCACCCTCGACCGAAAGACGGTCGCAGAACACGACCGTCGCAACCGCTCTTATCCGCCGCTAGCAGACATCTCTGTGTGCAAGCAGGCAATGTTGCGGGGGGGGGGGGCAATTGTCCGCGTCCCGGTTTCGCCAATCAGTCTGAATTGTGTGAGTGCCCTGTTCGTTGGCTTGGCGTTCCTATGGGTGAGCGACACCATGGGTGAGCGACACCATGGGTGAGCGACACCATGGGTGAGCGACACCATGGGTGAGCGGCAACATGGGTGAGCGGCAGTGTATAAGGGATGACCCAGGTCAGTGTGGCTTAAGTGAGCGACACCCTGGGTGAGCGACAACGGCTATAAGACCAATATACATATTCTGCTTGTAATATCCGTAGTCCTTATCCTCCTGAACTTATTCAAATTTTGCCATTTTATTTGATCTGGATCTGTCCATATTACAATGAAAATTATTTAAAAACACAAGAATACGTGCAGGAATCATGGCAAAGATGCATATCTACAAAAGAGCATTGATTCGTACTGGTTGGGGCATACAGTGGGCTAATGGGCGTAGGTACGTAGCTATTGGATTAGCTTGACGGCTATGAAATTCTCTTTGGATTCTCATGATTCGTTGGTGAACGCGTTAACTTTAGTTGACGCGTCTCTTTGAGCATCATTGTTAGCTGTGGCCAGAACCTCGTTTCGTATGTTGTCGTAGACTCTTGGAGTGCTCAGACGCGAATTTTGAACGCTTTTCACCGCATGTTTCAGATGGTCTCGGAAGTTGTACATAGTTATATCTGGAACTCCGTGATTGTACTTCCCGCTCACGATTGCTTCTTCGTTTTGGATGGTGGCTCTCGCTTGGCATGCTTGCCGTCTCCATTCCAAGCACCGTAGGTAGGCCTTGCCGTTTCGACCGCCATCCTTTCGAAATAAGTAATTATCGATCAGAAAGCCTTGTCCTGATTTTGTGATCTCGACATTATCGTATCGAACCATATTGATACTAGAATTAGTTTGAGCAATTTGCAAAAAAAGGACAGCAAGCACCAGAACTGGCACCGACTGAACGGTGGTCTGTCAAATGCTAAGAATGCCAAGAATGCGTAACAAAATGGTATAAAATCTTACGTGCCTGCGCATCATATTCGAATCTCTGTATCCTACAGTAAGGTTTCCTCAATGCATTGTCGCTCACACATGGTGTCGCTCACCCATGGTTGGACCGTTGGCTTCTAGTCCAGTCTTTCATGACTGTCTCCGTCAGTAGCCTTACTCTCCTACAGCAATTCAGGTACACTACATCACCAAACGCGGGGGTGCACAGTCGAGGTGAAGGAACACGTTACACAAAATGATTTACCGACTCAGCGAGTCCTACACTCGCTCGTAATTGCGCACCTGGAGTGAGAGGCAGACACCAAGCCCACCCATACCACGTCACGAGCCTGGGCATAGTCACGACAGATCAGTCCAAGTAGAGAGAACAAGTCATAGTATGCCACGTCCACAGCATCAAAGACGAAACCATCTGCCTTTCATGATGTCTTTTCCCATAAAAGCGAGACACCATATAAGGCACATCTACTGCCCATTGTGAAGGTGCAAACAATATCCTTGTGAAAGTGAGATATGGCCAACTGCAGGGTCATGTAAAGTCATGCGCGCTCATATACATACCTAGTCAGACATAATTTGTATGACATATTTCAAAACTCAAATGATAAAGCATACTTTTTTCTGCCATCAATTTTTTACGATGCTGTCAGTCTACAGTACTGTACGTCGCAATATTCAGTGGTTCAGTCGTTTCATTAACCTAATTGGAATCATTTTTGTGCCAATCTATGTCCTTCCGCTGCGGCATGGCAAAATTTTGTCTCGTTCATTTTTGATTGAAGAGTTTCAATTTACTCGCGTGTGCCTCACGCGGTGCCTCCGTATTTCCTTTCCAGAAATCTGACTTATAGCTTCACGCGGTGTCTTTTCGAACTATGTAAAGATTATACACGGAATCACGAAAAATCGTGAGCTTAAGTCGTGTCTGCTCTCTAGAAAATGAACTCGAGCAAAGTCTTCCTCGTTGGACAATGCATCCGTAATGAGAAAATGAAGTCGGCAAACGTATGGTAAAGTAGTTTTTGTCAGGAAGCACTTATCTTGACAATACTCCTGTTTTGATAACAAATTTTCTTATTGCATGGTCTGTAGTGCCAATGACATGAACTCGTCCAACAATACCACCCCTGCCTCGTCGGCCGTCGCCGTTACAGTCTATGAGCTTTGGATCCAGCTTTGGGAGGTGTTGCGCATAAAAGGCTTCAAACTGAAAAGGTGCTGATTGCAGATGCTTGCAAACTTAGGCTTACACGGAAAGAGTCTAATATTTTGCAGATAGCTTTCTTTTACACCTGGGAAAACATTGCAATTTTGGGTTGCTCAAAATTCGACTTAACGGTTGGCGATGTTCCCCTGTCAGATTACTGCTTCAAGAAAGTCTTTTGTCTTGCGATAGTGAATAAACTTTTGAATGAAAATTGAACCAGTTTTGTTGAAAACTGGTTTTCTATAATTATTTTCATGAATTAATTAGTTTTCTGTTTTGATACTCCATTCGAACATTTATCGAAAAAACTGGTACGGATATGGGTATGGGTAGATTTTTTGAAAAATTACGGGTACGGGTATGGGTACACAGGTCGTCCAGCGGGTACGGGTAGGGTAAGATTTTCATACCCGTGCAGGACCCTGGTGTACTTACTGGCTGGAATGCATAATAGCAAGGTGTCTTTTCATAAGCAGGGTGTTGGTGGTTGAGAACGAGCATATTTCACATTGACTCTCTCCTAGCGAGCCTAGTTTTAAATCTGATTCTGTCCACCAGGGTCCTACGCCCTAGACTCGCCGACGTCGTCTTGTCTGAAACAGTCAATAAGCAAGGTATTGATTTCGTCTAGGAAATCATTCAGTCGATATTCGTATTCTCCATGAACTGAGCTAATATGAGCTGCTGCCAAGTGGCATGTCAAATACCAATAGCTGACGAATCGCTTGGTGCAGAGGCGGCAATAAAAAATGGGCCTCTTAAATGAACGGAATTAACATGACAAATGATAGGCTGTATTCTAATACTCGTGCCGCAAGTTTTACGATAACTAGTTTACTTGATGACTTTCGAACAAAGACGGCATTTCATTGTTTCTGGCTTTTCACAAATTCTGGCTACTTTTCTGCACAGCTGATAGAACAGGCGTTTCTTTGCTCTTATTTTCTTATATCGTCGGCTGTCAGCGCTTGTCCCCGCTTTGAACTTTCGGCAATTCAACGCGATTGGTAGGGATTAGGCCTGCAATCAGAGATGCAAAGCGTTATATCATTAATAAGGGAAAGAATGTTTTCAATAAATCGCGTTGAAATATAAACCACCAGTCGTGTGAAGTAAATGGCAATATCTAGCCGGTTTCAGTTTGCCAAGTTTACGGCGATATTGTCCTGGAATTATGTACGACCGGCAGAATCAACTTTGCCTTCGCAACAAACAATTTTTTGTCGGCTTGGTCACAAAGCTGAAAAAACATTTTAAACATTTTCAGAAATCATGATACCACAGCGAGAAGATATTTCAAACAATACCTCTTTTTTTCCAATCGAGATCGAGGACTGACCGAAGCAGTGGGTGATCATATCTCGAATTTCCATCATATGGTTGGACGACATATCCACAAAGTCTTCTTTTCGAGGGGCGATCTTGCGAAATTTCCGCAAATGATTTCGCATTCCTGTACTAGTCGTATATTGATATCGGACGACGGCGGGCGAAGAGCATTTTGTCGTAATGACGTCGAGCGTGGATAATAACAGATTGGGGATTAAAGCAGGAATCCGCCTAGACCACTTTGTTTTCATCGCACAAAGCGCAAAAATGCGCAGCACAAAGCGCAGCGCATTTTTGATCCGATTTTCTAATACCAAACGACAATGAGCAGCCAAAGTGACCGTGCTGTAGCCATTGGAATGCCTAGAAATCATACTTTGCATGGTAATCCTAGACCAGGTGCACGTAAAATGGACGACTCTTGACTGCGACAAATACTTTAGGATGGACAGGGCACAAAGTACAGAGTCAATCGGCTCGCTTCTACCAACTTATCAGTTGCATAGATATCGACTGCCACATTTCTATCACATGCAGAATCGTCCTCCTTTCGTCGTCTAACCCGATCACCCAGCCGGAGCAACCTCTTGACTCAACTTCATGGACACCCATCGCGGCAATTCGTCGACCGACGGCCAAGGAAACCAGGGAATCAACGTTTCGAAAATCATTGGAATCTCTGGGGGCCATTGCACTGGATTGAACACAGTGCACACGTCCATATTGTACCACACGACCACTTCGAGCAAGGGTGGTTCTGGTTGCCCCTCAACTGGTCGGCGATGAACTTGTATCACGATCGGTTGCATGGCTGTGATGGCTGCGAGATTCCATCGAAACAATTGATATACGAAATAAAAGTAGGCTGCCTGGATGGCGCTTTTATTAAGGTCTGTCGTAACCATCAGCACTTTTCCAACATCGATTATGCCCGAACCGAGTACGTGCAGAGCCGACATGGCCAATACTGTCTCGAGTTCCGGTGATCCAGCGCGGACACCAGCCAAATATTCGCTGATCAAAACAAGGACCCAGCCACATTTTAGAAGCCAAACAGCTATCCGCCGGTCGACGAAAACATCGGTTGTGCGTGACGGATCGACGCATAAACTCAGCAATGTCAGGTATAACGTGGTCATTACGGTCAGATTTCGAAAAGCCATCAATCTTGATCGCCGGTCGAATCCTTCAGTTTGGAACATTCGGCGATACCAGGCTTGAAACATCGATGTCATTGTCTGCAGCGCCGCGCCTGGGCTGGGTGGCTGACCGATTCGACGTGCGAGTGTGAGATGGAAGTCCACTTGTGAGCCTTGAAATTGTATCTACCTACTCGTAATTCCAAGTCTTTACACTGCGTCTACTGAAGCAGTGGCACTGTGACACTTGCTAATCCCTGGAGGCTATTGAGAGGTTGTTAGAGGCTGCGGTGGCCAGACAAAAGTTGATACAGTACAGCGGACGGTGTCTCACATTCCTTCGGTAAGGAGGATACAGCTAAAGGGGGGCAATTTATTGGTCGACTCTTGGCTGGAGTGCAAGCCAGATATCGACGGCGATTTCGTGATTCCGTCGCGAACCTTTCACCCCCGGCTCGGTTTCACTAAGGATACCTACTTTACTAGAAGTGTAGTATGTAGGTACAACGAAGACCTCTCCAGCGAGCGCGCTAAGCCCCTTGAATTTAAAATTTCCTGCTTATCCTGCTCATGAAAATAGATCAAGGATCGAGCAAATCTGAAGGTGAGTGCCAGCTGTACAAATTTTGGCTGACATGAAATAGATCTATACTTTCAACCAAACCAGATTTATTGGCGATCAAAATATGAGGAGCAATCGTTGTAAAAAAAAGAACACAATTTTCAAATTGCACTCCCCTCTGATGATCTCAGTTGTTCGTTTGGAACGATAGGTCAAACAGATCTGCTACTAGTGTCAAATTGTTATCAGCAGTCACGCTACTCTGATCGCGTGACCTCAAATTTTTGTAGACGTTGGTGGGGCCTATTTGCAAGTCGCAAGTCCACGAGTCACTGGTGTTTAAATTAGGCGGCGATTCCACTCGACATGCAAATTTTTTTAGATAAACTGGTGATTTTTTGCAAGCATTCTCGAAATTTAGGGACCAGCTACAGTCGCAGCAGATACCCCTCGACTGTGGCCTGGGATCCAGGGTCCACAGTACCACCGTACCGGACCGCGCTACTGGGAGCGGGGTGGTACAGTGCGGCATTGAAAATAGGCCAGTTTGGCCGTACCGGGTTTTAGAATATTCCGTGAGTAATTTAACGCCCGCTTACATTCCTTCATTTCAAAGCGGCCAATTTTTTGTTAAGAGAAAATGAATCTACCAGCTTTCCTTGAATAATCTCGAACTTTTTTAGATAATCGATTTAAAAAATTGACCGAAATTTCAAGTATTCACTCGCAGAGCATCTCATCTTATAATCAGGATGCTATTAGGCTGACTTTGGGGCTGTGATCCTTATGAATTCTACCCAGTGCTGCTAAAAATGCTGCTTTCTTGAGACGAAATGTGGTCATTCATGCAGTCGCTGCTGCTGAATTTGAGGCGCCTGCCATGCTATGGTTTCGTACATGAATGACTGAATTCCTTGCCTTCAGTTTTTCGAAGCGCTGGTCAGGAAGTGCATATGCTGATAAATTTCAACAGATGTTTTCTGCAAGGTTCTCTCATCCATCTTAATTCAAAAACTTTGTTGGCGCTTCGTGCAAGACATCGAAACAAGAGGCTTCTCGATCTTCAGTATGAGCATGGATCACCACGCGTCGCAGCACAGATTATACCATGGTGTCATATCATTGTAGCTGCAGATCATGAGTTCATATCTAGTCTTTGAGCATATAGGTGCAGTAGCATGATGAAGCGGAAGGATTTCAGGTAATCTGCCTGCGATATCAAAGGAGACCGCTATGAAGTCGAGGACTTTGGTATCTCTAACCTACAGGTTACCTCCATACATCATCTGTTGCTGGCTACAATATCTTGAAGCCCGACGATGATTAAAATGATCACAGGGAAGAAGTAGATGAGTATAATCAGCATGACGTTTTTGAGATGCACACCACAGTTTGAATGCCATTACTTAACCAAAAAACGGAACCTTTGACCTCTCATGGTGTTAGAAGATTTGCCACAAGAACTTGTAGTACGACCGTTGACTATTCAGGCTTTACGCACCTACTACAAGCTCTTAGGAAAAGTGGACGGGGGACTTAAAATTTAAGAAGGATTTTACATTTACATTTTGTAAATGAATCACAAGGAGGCTCGAAGGGCAAATTTTGAGCGGTTAAGTGTTCCGTGTCATTTGACATGCAGTTGTTGATGGCAGGAGATCAGGAATGGGATGGTGATCTCTGAACCCTGCAAAACGACCTTTTAACTTGCCAACGTGTCATACGTCTTTATCTCCAAACATCAAAGCCATGCTGCCTTCTGCATTTGGACTCATTTACTTAGCCTGCATCCATGTAGCTAAACCCCACTCACGCTTCTGTTTGGCACTTGGTTTGGCTTTGTTTCTAGTGAAACTCGGATACTTGTGAGTCGGTCACTTATGGTGCTTGTAACACTTTGGAAGTGCCTCGGTGAAAGCGGGCTCAGCGATTCGTGTGAAGGGCTGAATAGCCCTACATTGGAGAAGATACCGCGTTGGAGCTGATCACATCAAAAACCTCCAGGGAGGTTTCCTAGCCGTAAGAGGCAGAGATATCAACCCGACGGTTTTCTGCCTCGCCAGGAGCAGCGTATCGAGCAGCTAAACGAAGGTCTGATACACTGTATGCGGCGGCCAGGGAAGCCGAATCCATACACTGCCCTCCACAGCCCAAACACGCGTATTAGACCTGGAGGCTCGCATCGCGGTGGTCACGAAACTGGTAAAGCATCAGAAAACTGGCTGCCATCACAGGTGAAGACCTCAGATAAAAATTGGTCTGTTGGCTTAGCCTCGCGTATCAATCGTAACTGCGCCAGCTACAAGTAGCAAAGGCTAGAAGTCCAGTAGGAGAGCAGGGAACAGATGGGTAAGAGGCCAACGGAATTGACTGGAAGACTAAGATGACTGATTGACTAATTGACTGGTTGACTAATTGACTGGAAGACTGATTGACTAAGACACGAGGCCAACGGAATTGACTGGAAATGGCAATATCGATCGAGTAGCCTGAAGCCGACGCAGATGTGGCGACTAACACTTCTCAAGTGGGTCCTGGCCATTGGCGAAAGAAAGTTTACTTATACAAGGAAGTGCTTAGCAGAGAAAAAAGAGGCCCTAAGAAGTCCTTCTTGGATCAACCGGGATGGATTGAAAAACTAACAAAATCCAAGCACAGATGCAATTCATATTCATACAAAAATAATTGCCATTTTCTTCCCCCTCCCCCCGCCGTCGTGTTCCGCCTTCGCCCATTGGCTAGATTGAAATCGTCCAATCAGGGACTACCATACGAGCTGTGTCCTCGTTGTGCTACTCTCTGCACATTGCCTTGTTCGACTCTTGAGTTCTGCTAGTCGGTCGAGTACATTTTTTGTTCGCTTTGATTCCTGAATCAGCTAATCGCCATGTTGCTACTGTTCACAGAACCACTTATGGCCTCGGTGGATGATGATATCGATGATTTATGGCTGAAAGGCATGAATTACATGCGAGAATTAAACTGGACGGAGGCGGAGACCTGTTTCCAAAAAGCGTTAACCATTTATCCCAACCATCCTTTTATTTTGAATAATTTGGGTTGCATTATGTTGCAACAAAATCGTTATTCTGAAGCTAGAAAATTTTTTCATTCTGCTTATCAGGTAATTGTGATAAAACCGAAAATTTTACAAAAAGATGACTGAGAAGCGTGCATTTTAGATCTTGCCGTCCGAGAAAACAATTGTGACTAATGCAGCTAATTTTGTCCGTATGCATGGCAATAAAGAAGAATATGAAAGTCTTGCGACAAAAATAAACAGTTTCAGTCGTCGGGAACGTAGTCTTTTTTTGAAAAATATTTCATTTCCATTTGTTTCTCGGCTTCATCTGAATCAACTGGCCTCAGAAACATTAGATTTCTCCTCATGTACGCCAATTCATCCAGCTGATTTCTATGCTTCTGTGGGTCTTCTCCGACTATTATTCCAAGAATTGGATAAAGCTGAAATGTTTCTTCGAAGAGCCATGAAACTACGTCCGAATGATCCATACATCATCCATGATTTGGCGGTGGTCAACGAGAACTTGGACAGTTTCGACGAAGCGGAAACATTGTTCATGGATGCATTAGAAGTAAGTTTCGGATTCCAAAATCTTTGGTCTTTGGGTACCGTTGGTTTCAAGTTAGACCTCAATTCAGGCTTCGAACTATGGTGGCGAGTTTCACGCAATGATAGCAATGTTCTATGCGAGAATGGGAGCAACGGAGAAAGCCATATCACACTACAAGCAAGCGGCTAAAAAATTGAAGTGTCCTCGCGTAACGGTAAGCTAGACTACATCATCTAGTCTCAGTGTTTGTCGTCTGTCTCCCCAGCTTGTACGCAAAATCGCGGGCGTGAGCATTCATGGGAAATCAACAGCTTTAGAGAACAAGAGGTCGCTTCGCCCTCGCGACTTTTTGTGACTGCAACGAAAGCGCAGTTGCGCGACTTTGCTAGCCCAGAATCGTCGTACAAACGGCCTGCTCGAATTTTTAATTTGCTTTCCAGAACATTATACATTCAGCGCTATTGTCTATTCGCTAAGTTTCCCAGCACGTTGGCTTGTAGGTGAATATGTCGGCTAGTGCGCTGGCAAACATGGGTGCTCTATTACAGGATGCAGGGCAGCCAATGCGCACAGTGTGCGAGGGCGTCCGCCCAGGGCGGGCGATTTCGCGAAATGAGCAAATTTCGATTTTATTACATATCTCGGTAAATTGCGGACTGAATTTGATGCCTGGTAGATCAGTCGAAAGAGCAAAAAATTTTGCTCCAGTCAAGTTCTTGGTGAGTGAAATTTATGTGGGCTTTGGTATTTTAAAAACAAAAAAAGGAAACTGTCCAATTCTTCCACAGCGAATTTTCGAGGTATGTGTAATTGAAAAGAAAAAACAAATTCTTAAAAATTTTAAGGGTTATTTCACGTAACTTAGCATCCCGGGCATCGGATTGCCCTACGAAGAATGCATAGTTTTAATTTTTTAATTCTTGACAGACTTCTTTCTAGACTCGTTTTATAGTTATTTCAAAGTGATATCAATTTTACGCCACCAGATAGAGGCACAAGAAGTATCCCAGGATTTACGTAGCTAGAATTAGAAATCGATGTGCATGAACAGAGTTTTTGAGTACATTCTTGTACCTCATTCTCATTCACTCATGTGCACTCGTGTACTCATAATAATACTGTACATACTCATATATATATGCGAATGTTAAAAGGTCTACCAAAAATTAAACAATCGAAACTATGCATTCTTCGTAGGGCAATCCGGTACCCGGGATGCCAAGTTACGTAAAATCACTCTTTAAAAAATTTCAAGGATTTGTTTTTCCTTTTCAAGTACCCATTTACCTCGAAAATTCGCTGGGGAAGAATAGGGCAGTTTCCTTTTTTTGTTTCTAAAATACCAAAGCCTACATGAATTTCACTCTCACAGAACTTAACTGGATCAAAAGTTTCTGCTCTTTCGATTAGGTAATCTACAGGATATTTTGTTCCATCCGCAATTTATCGAGAAATGTGAAAAAAACAGAATTGCCGATTTCCCAATATCGTGCGCCTTGCGCGGACGACCTCGCACACTGTGGGCATTGGCTGCTAAGTATCCTGAGTAGTGTACGCATGATGGCAAAGTCACGCGACCGCGCACCCCTAAAAACAGTCGCTCAGAGGGGGAGCGACCTCCTGGCTCTAACGATGTCCAGAGCGCATCCATTCGCCCACCCGCTAGTGCGGTTAGCATGCAGGTGCCAGAGAGAAATTGTGTGGTTAATCCTCATGTTTGATCAGGGCACATAGTTGGATAGAATTGCGAACTTGTCCTTTACTCGTATGCTGCAAGGGTATGACCATCTGAAGGTACTGTACTCGCTGAAATACCATTCCCCCGTGTCCATACCTGGCGGATAAGGCTATATGTATCAATGCAAGGTTTCGTCTCATGGAAATTTTGATTTTCTGAAGAATCTGGACTCCATCAGGGAAAGTTGCACGGCGGCATCAAAAAAGAATTCGGACGAGACGAAAGGCAAAGAGGCGACCACGATCCAACGAAATCCGTTTCATGCATTGGCTGTGTGCAATCTGATCAATTTGAATCGGGTAAGCATGTGTCTTAATTTACGCAAGCGAACTAAATTAGAATTTCAAAGATTTGGAATGGTAATTAGACAATTTTCTCGTGTGTGTGCTGGTAGATCACACCTCAACATCATTTTGCTCTGGTTTTCAAATTTCGCGCACTTTCTTGGCCAGGCTGGCTACTTTGTAGGAGTACATTTTTTGTCAAGGAGTCTCATTATTGGTTAATACTGGGTCATTGTTCGCATTGCATTTGACTAGGGCGAAATATCACCTGCTCACTACTGCTGATATGACTCTGAAAAGAGATACATATATAGAGACCTGACGATCACCTTGCGTGGCCGCCTGGTCGAATATTCTCGCAGAAGCGATTCCAGCTGCCTTGATTACCATCAGCCACAGTGCAGGCTTAATATAAAATTATACTGCTGGCAATTGGCGTGATGCGGAAGATGCGGGAAATGTACAGCGAGATAGTGGATGAAAAATGCATTCTAGTGGAAAGAAAGGAGAGTTGACATCTGCTGGTGGACGTGTGTAGCTTGTACTGTACAGTACTGTACTGTAGGACATACTGTACAGAAGAGTAAGGAGACGAGTAACGACAGCTCAAGAACTGTCATTTCACTTAGTATAACCTGTTTTCTTTGGGAATATACACGCCCGCCACGTTGCCGCATAGGCCGCGTGTACATTCCCAAAGAAAACAGATTTAGAAGTATACTGAGATGAGCTGAATTTATTGCCGGATAGGTAGGCCTATGGTCTAAAAAAAATTGCGTCCCCATTTCTTGCCCCCACTCGTATAATCGACTCTTCATACCATAACGCGCGGACAAAACTGCCTCAACAGGGCAAGCTGCTTCAAGAATGGTCGCACACGGGCTGCTATGTCCAGATTTACACCAATCCGCAAGAGTCCGCTGCAAGTTCTGCTAAAAACAGTCAATCCGCTGTTTAACCAGCTGTCGGGCAAAAAATCTGTCAGATCTAGAGGATTCTAGCTGCATCTGGCAAAACGCTGGTTCAAACTACAGGCAAACCTGAAATCATTGAATGTGCTCCAGAGAGTCTTTTGCTGAGCTGTGCGTATGAATCCACTTGCAATAACACGTACATGCAATCCTAAATTCTGAAAGTTTTCACTTTTTCTCAATCAAAATATCTACCACTAGGCGGCGTTGCAATCGTGTTGTTGCGCCAACAAAATTTTTGCACTTTTTTAAGGAGCATTGCGATTGGTCGAACTATAGAAGTGAAAAGCGTGAGATTTCTAGCGTATTTCAAAAAGAGATGATCAGTTCCGAGCCGTCTTTGATTCAATTCTGTTCACCACGCTGTATTTACAGCCTTAGTGGCCAACAGTTAAAACAATACGCCGAACATAACAATGCCTTTAATCGCGAAGAGTTCTTGGATGGGTGTGTCAAGTTCAATATAAAAAAAGCTGCCACTCCGGCGGGCCAACTAAAAATCGGTTATTTCTCCACTGTTTTTTCAAAAGAGCCACAATCGCCGTTCGACTCATTGATGCGGTCCATGTTGCAATACCACGACTTCAGTAAATTCGAAGTATATCTGTTCAGTTTGTCTGGTTGTACAGCTGGTCAACAATGGTGGCTGAAAAATGTTGCTGACATCAGTAAATTGAAGTTGGTGAATTTAGAAGAGGTAAGTGATCGATTCGATCAATAATTTGCTTGGATTAGATTTGATTCGATCCGATAAATTGATTCCAGAGCGATGCCTGCGACATTGCTACAAAAATTGCATACCTTGGAATCGATATTCTAATCATGATCGATGATTATCATACAAATAACCGTAATCCTTGTTTTCTACATCACCCTGCTCGAATCCAAGTAGTGTGGTCCGGATGTTATGTGACCACTGGTGAACCATCCTTTGAATATTTCATTACCGACCAGAACATCATCCCTCTCGAAATGGCCGAATTGTATACGGAGAAGCTAGCTCATTTACCAAATTCCTTATGCGTCGATTTGTACTCCAATGAATATCCAACGCCAGAAACTAAAGAAAGGCCGATTCCGACGTTGATGGGTCAACAATCAGCAACAGGAATTTTGGAATGGTACGATTTTTTTGTAATCGTCTCACCTTTATGTCATTTTTGCTTCAGGTTGACGCGATATTTCGACTTCGATGCGAAATACGTAGATGACTTTCGAATCGATATGCGCATAGAAGACCCAGATATTGTTTCTGAATTTATTCGTGGTCGTCAACGTGAAAATCTGCCAGTCAACAGCATCGTGTATAGTACTTCTCCCAATATTTGCGTGTTGGATCCAATAACAGCCAAGGCTTTTGCTGTAGTAAGTGATCTAAAAATTTGTATTGAAGTCGTATTTTTCGCTTTGCTTTTTCTGTGAAGATACTGAAGCAAGTTCCGAGGAGTATTCTATGGTTTATTGAGTGTACGAAAGAAGCTGAAGAAAATTTGAAACAATTTTTTAAAGATCACGAAATAGACTCTAGTCGTCTGGCGTTCAGGAAACTAGAAGCTGGGTCACTGGCGCAGACCATGCCGTTGATTGATGTCCATTTGGACACACCGTTGTTCAATGATACTTATGCGGCCATGTGCAGGCTGCAAAGTGGGATACCAGTGGTGGCCATGAAAGGTAGACTTCTAATCTTGATTAGCATGCTAAAAATCCTAAGTTTTCTGAGCTGTAGAACCAGCAAAGTGCATGTTTTCAGGTATCCATAGGGGTAATAATTGAAGCTAGTTGTCCATATACTGTATTATCAAGAGCGGCAGCTTGCATTTATAAATACTGTATCATAAATCCATATTCAGTTTCTTCCTCCCCCCCCCCATCAAACTCATTTGCTTTGATGTTTCCTCCAGCTTTTAATTCGTAACTTTTTCTGAGAGTGTCCCTTTGCCGCCATCCAAACCGCACAGTGCCAACATTACACTTGGAGAATATACAGGGAAATAAACTACCGTATTTGGAGACATTCTCGATGCCAGTTGGTGAATTTCAGGGTCCCCAAAGTTGACCTCCAACAATGCTTTTCTACACAAAGGTTATTATTGGAGCACTCGCTGCGAGTTTCCCTGCAGAATAAAGATGTCATCTTCAGTTAGATTTTAGCTGAGTCATTGCATGCTGCTTGTTTCATTGGCTAGATAAAATAATGCTCCACCATGTATTTTGAATTTTGTGCTCTGTCTGATCTGTACACTAATCGGATGATATTTTTCAGGTAACTCGCCCCACACGCGTACAACGTTTTCTCAATTGACCGCTTTGGGATGTCCAGAACTAATTGCCAAAAATCAGAGAGATTATATAAAAATAGCTGTCAAATTGGGTACCGATATTGACTAGTAAGCTGACGCAAATTGCTAGATTGTAACGCAGCAAAAAATTTGTATTTCAGTTTGCGCGAAGTGCGTTCGAAAATTTGGGAAACTCGTCAAAATTGTGCTTTATTTAATGTCGAAATATACTGCCGTAATTTCGAAGCTTTGCTGATGAAAATGTGGGATCGATATGAAAGCGGATTGGAGCCCGTTCATATTAAGAATTTTTGATACAAAGGCGTTTTATTTTGCGTCGATATTAATCACCATTTTGTTATTTACTAGGAATAGATCAGTTTATTTTTATGTGGCGATGTAAAGAGAAAGGAGGCAATGTCTTTTCTTGTTTTTTAAAGTGCTCTGTAAAGTTTCTTTTATGTCACATTGTTGCTCTACATATGATACATGAAGATTTCCCAAGTTTTGTTCCCCACTAATGATCCTGATGCTGATAAGGATATGGTTAGATGGCAGGTGAGACTTCTTTACCTTGAATGGCCGATAGTCGATAACTTCATGATTCCACCTGGGCAGAGAAGCCGACTTGGTGGCGCAGCGGTTCGTCATTCGTCGCCCGCATTGTTTAAGGAGCGAGTGGCTGGACTCGTCCCGGGCTCGATCCCCGGAGATGGAGGTCGGGGGGGGGCGAATTGGGATCTCATCAATGACAGATTGCCTAATTTGGACCGTCTTAATATTGTCGACTCAGCGCCGACCGTCGACGAGGCGTGTTCAAATCTGGCCAACGAGGTAACCTCAGTATTGGCTGCCTTGGTTCCATCCAAGTCTGTGCAGATGGATAAAATACAACATTGGATGACTGCTGATGTCCTCAAATTACTGCGCGCGAAAAACGAAGCGTATCTTCGATGGCGAAAAGAAGGGTCAACTTTGGAATACTACAATTATGGCTTACGACGTCAGTCAAGGAAAGCTATTAGATTGGCGAAATCAGATTTCATTACTTCCGCTTTAAAATCTGTGACATCGCCACGTGAATCTGGTCAACTTATCATCGATTGAGCCATGGCGACCGGGATATCCCGGTTCTAGCATTTTCGACCAACCACTCGTTACTGAATCTGCAAAAGCCAACGCCCTTCAGTCATCATTCATTTCGAACCAGACCATGGGTGATTATGGATCTTACGCGTCACCTACAAATGTGGAGGGTGGGATCGATCAGCTAAACATCTCGCATTTCATGGTCCAAGAAGAGATCAAGCAACTACTGTACCTAATGCAGGTGCCCCAGGGGTAGACCCCGGATCGGGTCAGGTACTTTCGGGTCGGGTCGGGTCGGGTCAGCAGAATTTCGGGTCGGGTCGGGTCACGTTTTTGAAAGATCGGGTTAAACGGGTCAAAAATACAGAAATTTTGCAAGTTACTACTACTGTATTAACAACTACAGAAACCTTTTCATAGTTGTTCGACTCCAGGACTTGCAGTATATGCTTCATGAATGCATGCACAAAGTCTTTCATTCCACGTTCTCATTCTGCGTAACTTCCAAGCCTGTCAGACAAATTGTAAGCAGTGAGAATGACCAATTTTTCTGAGTGCTTTCTGCAAAGGGAAGGGTCCATATGTGATAGTTCTCATAAACATTCTTTTTAACTCTGATGAATGAGTGGGACTAGCCATACTCTAACATAAGAAGGAATTGATAACTTTTAGCAGGTCGGAGGGGTATCTACAACCACATTTGATTCCTGAGTATGACATAACCTCCTCGGTATACCTGGCTGGAAGAGCAGTATAGTCTGTACCCAAATACCAAATATGTACCAATAATAGCCCCCTTAACCTCCATCCATGTTCCCATTGCAGAACAGTTTGCTGTGTTCAAAGGTGATAGGTATCCTCACATCCCTCCATCAGTGGTGGAGGTTCTGACAGGAACTAGTGTCCAGCACAAAATGACTTTGTAAGCAATATCTTTTGTGAGGTCTAGATGCAACTCTAGCCTGGGGTTCATATATATTTAGGTATTTCTTTGTTTAACCAAGGAAGCTGTCTCAGACTCCAAAATTTATGACCGAGTTGTTCACGCCTATTATTCTGGCTGGTTAAATCTTGTCTCCAGTGGACAGACCCTAGTCGCTTTTAGATCTAGGGTTTTTAAAAAATTATTTGACCACTATTGTGGGAAATATGAAGGAGCGTTATTGCATTTACTAAGGATAACTAGGGAATAACAAAAGATGAAGATTCGCGTGCGTTAGATGTGTCCATCTCATATTTTCTCACAGTCACCTTTACACCAACGCCACCACGTTCTGAGGATTTGCGAATGGTTTTTATCGCGGGAAACTTCAACTACTTATCGGGTCGGGTCGGGTCGGGTTGACCCGATCCGTCGGGTTGAACCCGACCTGATCCGGTGTCTACCCAGGGGACGATGGCATTACGAATAGTTCTCAAACGAATTGTGCCTTCAGTATCGCCTGCCCTGGCAGCTCTTTTCAACAGACCCTTGAATGAAGGGGTGTTTCCATCCAGCTGGAAGCTTGCAAAGGTGGTTGCTATTCCCAAACCTGGAGACAGAGGGAATAAAGGAAATTATCGAACAATTTCTCTCCTATCTGTTTTGTCCAAAGTTATTGAACGACTTGTGGCTGAGTTCTTGCGAAGACATATTAAAATTTCCCGCCATCAACACGGATTTTCCCAAGATAGATCAACTATCAGCGCTTTGATCCGATGTACTCAATCAATTCATGATTGGCTCAGCCAAAAAGAAGTGAGTCATGTGATTGGCATCTTTCTGGACATTCGAAAAGCTTTCGATCACCTACCGCATCCAATCTTACTTCAAACGCTCGAACGTCATCATCAGGTACCCCGCAAGCTTCTTATTTGGCTGAATTCTTATCTAACCGATCGCTGGCAGAATGTGTCCGTTGATAACTGTGCTTCGACAAGGGAGCGAGTGGTCGGTGGGGTGCCGCAAGGTAGTGTGCTAGGCCCAATATTATTCATTGCTGCCCTCGACCAGATATTTTTCGACTTTGAAACGCTATTTCCGAATGAGTCGCTTCTCGAATTCGCTTATGACACATGACTGTTAGCTCCACTAAAACGACTTAAAGATGCAGAATCAGTTCTACAGCCTGCAATAGATTTCATCCAGTCGTGATTCCTGTCTGCGGGTCTACAATTGAATCCTTCAAAATGCAAAGTGGTCGTACTTCGATATAATCACCGTGCTCTAAGTCATTCGCCAAAGCTTACAATTGACGGCATGGTACTGGACATTGCGGAAAAAGTCAATCGCTTAGGAGTTACCTTATCAGCGGATATGGAATTCAGTGAGCACGTCTCCGAGATCTCATCTCTATCCCGATCAATGATCAGGTCCACTGCACCGAAAATTAGGCCGACACTGTCCACCGCAGGTCTTTAAGGCAGTCTTTGAAAACCTGTATTCGGGTGAAGCTTGACTACGGCTGTCAAATCTACGATCCAATTCTCAAGGAAGACATAGATAAATTAGAACGTACCCAGGAGTACGCTTTGCGCCTTTTGACCAAAAACTGGACCGCAAACTACGCCACGGCCCTTTAAGAGTGCGGCTGGAGAGCAATGGCCGATCGAAGAAAAATTCTCAAACTGTGTTAAGTATAAAAAATTTTCTCTGGCAAGCATGATCACGATCAAAGTCGACTCAAACTGACGTTACACTCTGGGCGCAGGGTTAGTTCACGTCTCAGTGGCTACCATTACCTTGAGCTACCCGCAAATCCAACTGGCACAATTGCATTCGAACAACCGTTTGAACACTCATCATTTATTTTATGGAATTCGATTCCACCAAACTTTATATTTTCTGTGGTCGATGAAGAAAAAAGATTATTGTCATATGGCAAGTTCAGGAAATCTTTACACTCTTTTCTGTTTTAAAAATAATCGACGTCTCACATTTTTCTTTGACTTTCCATTTTTTGTTACACAGTATGCTCATGTGCCCCGCATTTTAGTGCGCAACTGCGTTTTGCTGGGGAATAAATCAGATCAGATCAGATCAGGTCGGTTTGCGAACCACAAACCCCCGCTGACCTTGCCGCGGGTGACGCCGCCACGCCAGGCACGACCGCGCCACGACCACGCCAGGCCGTGGGTGCCTCACGCAGTACCGCCGAGGTACTCCAAGTGGAGAGACGGAAGCCGAACGAGTAGACAGTCTCGGCTGTCGAATACCGACAGAGTTCAAAGCCCACCCGCCATCGTTTAAGGAAGTCGGTGTCCTGTCCAGGATACCCGCGTGGAGGTGCTTCCAGTGGAGACACGCAGAGGGAAGATGCTGTGTTGTGTCGGTCCGTTCATTGCCCTGCTTGCAAGGTGTGACTGCAACCCAGCTGTAAGCAAAAACAAGCCTGAGCCGAAGAAAAACCTGGGCAGGAAAAATTGGTGCATGCGACTCACGGTCCCAAAAATGTCACGCCTATTGCGAGCAGCGAATCATTCTCGCAACATTTCCAACTTCTCCTAACCTTTGCCAACTCGGTTAACATTTCTCGCTTTTGCAACCTTTTCTACTTCATGATCTTTCTCAAAGCGTAACCTTTCCAACTACCTGAACCTTTCGTACTGCATGATCTTTCTAAAGGCGTCACCTCTCTCTGGCGAGGTGACCTACTTATGTCTCATTCCTTCTCGCTTCACTTGCATTCTAGTTTATTCTAATCAGCTTGATTTAAAAAACAAGGGGTTGACTCACGGGGACTCCACTTTTTCCATTGGTTCATTGGCTTACATTGTTAGTGGTTGATTCACCCCCGCACAATAAAGTCATAAACCCCATTTGGTTGTTTCTTTTACATGGTATCAGAACGTGTAGAACATTTTCCCCGACCGATTTCATTGACACCTCGAACCCCACTCCATTTCCTTGCTTCACTTATTCCCTCTTCCATCAACCTCTCGAGCCTGTCGCCAAATGGCAAGAGTCCTCTGTGCGTTGCGGGCGGCTAGTCGAGGCCTTGCGACCAGGAGACCAACCCGTGTTGACCGCTGCCTTCATTACTGAACTCAGCAAATTCCATCACCTTCTTCGAAATCCTCGTTCAAAGAGCAGTAAAGGCGGGATCTTGGCCTCGGCTGGCGGAAAGGAGCTGACCAAGAAGCGGTTGAAGAATGAATCGAGAGCGACAGCAAATTGCTCAGAGACGAGGAGCCGTGGTGACTCAGTTGGCGTTGGTCCCGCATTGCTTGGGCCAGCAACTCTGGCCGGGAGGCCGCAGTTCTGTTCCGACTGGGGGCGGCAATTTATTAAGCCCATTCTCAGAGTGGGAACCAGTCTTAGACGGCAGTTTAGAAGTCCGTCGCTGGCCTTGCACACTTGGCTCTGGGCGACTCACCAGGTACCGTCATGTGGCGGACGCCGAACGAGCAGAGAATCAGGACATTGGTTACCGAGCACCAGTCGGGAAGGTCCCTCCCTTCTCGCCCCGTATCGTCCTGGGACGATGGTGCTGGCACAGAATGCCTTCGTGTGGAGGTGCTCCTAGTGGAGACGCGCAGAGGGAAGCTGCTGTGAGAGCTGGTTAACTCATGGCCTTGCTTGTCACGATATGACTGCTGGCTAGCTATAGGCAAAACAGGTTGGAAGTCCCGTGGGGGTAATGGGGCGGCACGACCCCCAGCCCACAGTAATTTTAAAAAAGTTGCTCAGACACGTCGATCTTATACTGGTGGTGGGCTGGAAACTGGCGCGACACTCAAACAGTGGGCTCAGCAAGAACAAGAGCGCTGGGGACAGCCGCAGCTAATCCTGTGGCGCCCATCCAGCAACAGGCCATGATTGCAGCTCAACTAGGCCTCTCAGTCAGTCATCGAATTGCTTAAGTTATCATTCCCAACGTTTGACGGCAATCCGACAGAATGGAACGCGTTCTGGGATTGCTTTCGAGCCACCATTCATGAGAACATCGCCCTTGCTCCCATCGACAAATTTAACTTGAAGGGCCAGTTGACTGGCGACACAGCACGCATCCTGGCTGGGTTATCTATTTCAGATCAGAATTACGACGCAGCCATCAAATTACTGCAAGGTCGATTTGGAGACAAGAAGATCAAAATCGACGCCCATTACACGGCACTGATGCACCTTCACGCCGCGTCTAGACCAAAGGGCTTGAGAACGGTGATCGACCAACTGGACGTCCATCTCAACTCCGTACAAGCGTTGGGATAGGATGTGAATCATTGGCAATTTGCGACCCTCATTCGTCCTGCATTGCCTCCTTCCATCGTAGCGCTATTAAAAAAGGAAAGGGCGTACGATGAAAAAGAATGGAACGTGGACACATTGAGAATTCGACTGCGCCACCATGCAGATTTGCGAAGTCCCTTGTCCCTGCGAAGTCCCTGCGAAGTCAGTCAACGACAAAGTCACTGAATTTACCTGGACGAAGGTCAAAACTTCATATAAACGTGGTAAGGGACCAATTACAGTACAACTGCAAATAGTCTAAATTGAGTTCCGCAGCTCGACGCCACAACACACCAGCCAGCCAACCGAATTCAAGGGAGCAGCTCCATCAAGAAGCCGCCTCAACAAAGCGGATAAACCCCAGGGCGTTCTGGCGTTCGACCCCAACGATAACCTCCTCAACTGTGCCCAATCTGCGACCGTTCTGGCGAATGCAAAACGGTGCACAACCTCAACGATCGACGGCAAAAGTTAATTGAGAAGCATTTGTGCCGCATATGCTTGGGGCCGGGAAATCAGGCCACACAATGCTATCGCACTCGGCCATGTTTTACGTGCAAACGCGTACAAGATCATCATTCCTGCATTTGTCCAGTCAAGACGTAACAGCAAAAGCCAAACCCGACTTCAACATTTCTTTCAACAAGTAGTCCACCATCAGTTCCTCAGGCAGGGTCTAGATGTTTGGTCTGGGGGGACGTAACTGCACTCCAAACAGTGAAAACACCTTCGGTTCCAAACCTCCAAAGGAGACCAGCGGTAATGGCCGACATCCAGTTGCGATTGAAAGATGGGTCGTTCTTTCTGCCCCCAGTCGATGTTATACCGACTATTTCAGGAAGCGTGCTTCAAACTCCAGCTTCGGGCTTCGTCAGAAACCTCGCCAGCCCCACTAATCGTAAGCTTCGGATCTCGTGAAGCGTGGTGGGCAGCTGAAAAAAATTTCTTTCTCGCATTTGGGTCCAGCTGTAGGCACTCGATAAGAATTTGTGTGTGTCCCACGACCTTAGTGCGTTGAAGCGTTTACGTGAGGAATAAACAGAACAGTACAATACAGTACCGTATCTCGGGACCTCGTCCATCGATAGTTTTTTGATATGATTTCCGATGAAAACGCCCTCTTGGAAGGCTTGGCGATCCACCTCAAGTCCGCTTCAAGGACGCATCGAACGCGTTTGACGCCGATGTGCCGTCAGAGGGCCCTCGTTCCTTGATTTCTTTGATTTCTGAAGTCAGTAAATCACAGAAATCGATACTTTGTTGGACCTTCTTTTCTTCTTCGATCGCCTCCATCAACGACTTATGGGCTGAACTTGGAACGTCTTCAGGGATCATAGACAACACTTGACGAGCCAGGCGTGCCCACGGACCATGTTCATTCTCTTCTCTTTCAGCCTCGTCGACGATCCTGCAACCAATTTTCTTCGCACTGTAAACATTAAATCATTTCCAGTGGAAGCTGATCGGAGAAATCAGTTCTCGAACCATTGCAAACAGGTGCGCGTCGCACGGTGCAATGCACGTCGACGTCGCGGGTTTTCCCTCGACAGAAGAGAATACCAGCGAGTGTGTGTGAAGACAGAAAACATCGGATGGAGGATTTTAAGATAAACCTACTGTACAATAAAACCTTGAAAGGGGCCATCCATAAAGGTCGACCGCAGCCGGGGGGGGGGGGGGGGTAGAGGCCTATGGTCGACCGCTGCAAGTTTTTGAATTTTTTTATAACAGATGCACCTTTTTATCATCTTCGCGAGTAGTGCGCGCTCGAACCTCAAGAACTTTTCGTCCTTTCTCTTCGGTCGTTTATTTTCGATACTGGAATTTTTGTTTCATCAGGACTTAAATTCCCACTTGGAATGGCATCCGAAACGGAAACATTTTTGTAAGCCAAGTCCTACATTGGGTACCCGACCCGAAAAGTCCAGTTTGATTACTCTCTCAGTTTTGACTTTGAAGCCAATAAAACCCGACTTTTATGACTCCCAAATGGACCAAAATTTCTCGATACAGATTGGCTTCTCAAAATGCTTACAGCTCACTTTTTCGCACGTAATTTGGATAGATTTAACTTGGGAATACAGAAGATAATCCTTAGTATGCCGACGGATGACCGCAGTGTAGTACTGTAGCTTGTCGCTGGCTTTTACACCTGGCTCTGGGCGACTCCTCTGGTACTGCCAAGTGGCGGAGGCCCACCCAAAAAGTATAGAGTTGAAAAATTGCTCTTCGAAAACCAGTCCTCGAAAACCAGTATGCCCTCGTGTGGAGGTGCTTCTTTGAGATGTCAGAGGGAAGCTGCCGTGAGAGCTGGTCACATCGCAGCCTCGCTTATGATAACATGACTGATGGCCAGCTAACAGGCAAAGCGGGTTGGAAGTCCCATGAGGAAATGGGGGGGGGGGGGGGGTGCGGCCCAACCCACAAAACGTTTTAAAAAAATATAAGAAAAAGTTGTGGGGGAAATTCGTGGAGGCTTACACGAAATAAAAATCCGTTCTATCAATCAAAAAAATTTACCTTCGAAGGAGAAGACTTTGTCAAGTTCAAAAATAACGTGAGATTAAACATTTTACAAACCTGAGTTGGGAAGGCGGGTATGGCTGAAACGGTCGACTTTTTTTGAAGGGGGTTTGCGAGAAACGGTCAGCATGCGGTCAGGAGTGGAGGGGGGTCACAAAATCGAGACTTTATGCGGTAGACCTTTATGGATGGCCCCTAATCATCGCCCCACTATCTATTAGTGTAAAAGTGAAAAAAGGGGTCGTGTTCCTAATAGCGAGTACTCTAAAAACTTATGCTTGCTTATGTTGCTCATTGTCTCGCTTCCAATGGGATGCTGTTTCCAATTACTTGCTGCAACAGTATCTCACTCGCACAGATCAGAGCTATGGTCACTCGAATCCCTTTGAATGTACAATTCCACTGATGAGAATTCACTCAACATTTCCACGTAAAGCAGCAATCACCTGCACCAGCTTTTTGTTTTTCAAAGTCATACATTGCTCCTGCAAATACGAGATACCGCTTTACAACTTGGCCTGCTTTCGTTTATCTTCTTCTAAGTCGTCGAGTTTGCGCTTCTGGCTGGACTGTATCTCTTCTACTATTGTGTAGAGGCTGAAAAAAATATGGAGATTATGAGATAGAAACGACGCAGGACCTTTGTCATCTGGGAAGAAGACAATGTCCATCCACCCTCCTGCAGTTTTTCTGTTTAATTGGCCGCAAAAACGCATACTAATAAATTAGTTACCCAACGGAAACAAAAATCCGCCCCACACGGAAAGGAGAATAGACGTGAATAGCATGCTATGGGAATGCGGATTTAAAAGAACCACATTGCAGTGCAAAGTGGTAAGGGCTTCCTACAAAGCCTGCCCCACCGTTCTTTGCTCCCTGCCCAATCGAGCAACGGCAAGACTGGCGGTACGAATCGGCTTTCCATGATCCTGGCCTTTGGTTGAGCGATATTTTCTCAAAAAGACATTACTGAGTTTTCTACTGTTTTAACGCAGCTTCTTTCGAAACTCTGTTTTTAAAAAAAAGAAAAATGATCTTTTATTTTGGCATGGACAAAAGCTTTTATGATGTCCCATTCAGCAGCAAGCTGGACAAATTGTGGGGCGATGGAGCAAAATATTTGGAAGTTGGGGAAGTGTCGGAAGCGGAGAAATGTTTCATCAAAGCACTAGCCATCAATCCAAAGCATCCGTTTTTAATGAACAACTTGGCCTGCGTCCGAGAATATCAAGGCCGTCTGTTTGAAGCTGAGAAATTATATCGGGAAGCTTTAGAGGTACGGTAATTGTACGAGTCGATTCATTTTCTGAGGTTTCGCGTTAAGCCTATGATTATTAAAAAAAATTGTGTAGTTCGTTTTTAGCCGCAACTCATTTTGGTTTTTTTATAGCTGGCGGAAAAAGAAATAACCATTACTGGCAATCTGGCGCGTATAATGCACAAAGCGGGCAAAACAGATGAGTGCAGGTAATACTCGAATCAAGCCGCAAATAGGTCATTTTTTGTGCACGACCTGTTCTTCTCAGTCAAATTCTTTTCGTTACCTGTTCGATTGCGTCTAATCATGTGCGCGTTGCCGAGTGGAAAGACGACAGTCACTCAAATTGCGGCAATTCATCCTTTCGATTTTTATGAAATTAGCGGTTTCGGTTACATGGTGAATGGAGGCGCCTTCAACTTGGCTCAGGAAGATTTACAACGTGCATTTGACTTGTATCCCGATCATCCACTCGTCCTTCACGATTTGGCAGTTCTCCATGAAAAATTTAACAACTTACTCAAAGCGGAAGAATTTTACAAGAAAGCGTTAAAAGTGAGATTGTCTGAAATCAAAGTACATCTATTTAAGAAACCAATGTCTTTCAGGCTTCTAAGCAGGATGGCGATTTTAACGCTATGCTGGCAATGTTTTACGACCGTATAGGGTTGATGGAAAAAGCTGAGCACCATTATAGCGAGGCTGCCAAGCAGCTGAAGTGCCCTCGGATTAAGGTTTGCAGATGATTCCTGTAGATGACATAATTGCCTGCCTATTTTAATAAATCAGAGGATTGGACCGGTTACTCAGAAGCTTTAAACAAGACTTCGCCGCTGTAAGTGGAACCAAGCTTGAGCCAATACTTAACACATACAAAACGAAGTCCACTCTACGCTTTGACTAAATGCAGATTGATCGAAAGAAATCGGGTAAGAATCGCGCATTTTTGAAAGCAAATTGCGCAATGAATCTGAACGCTTCAACACACTTCTTATTCATTACTTTTTCATCACAATTCGTGCTCCTAATACAGTTGATGAACTCCTCGATTTATAGCCATCAAATCAAAAAATTAAGTAATACTGATTCCAAATCAATTGTAATTCATCGCGTCAATATTTTCCATTAGGATGCAATTCACGGCCGGATCGGTTCAATATGTTTCGGTTCGGTTCGGTTTTGGTTCTAAACCTTTTGGTTCCCCTAAATTTTTCTGGTTCGAGAGCACTTGTTTTTTCTGTGCAATTTAGCATCAACGTAGACTATTATCTCTGATATTCTACCTCCGCAAAGCATGCTGCATATAGCGTTGATACAGTTATGGAAAAATATTCAGTTTCAGTTACAGTTCACTTAATCTCGAAAGATTCAGTTGACTGAATTCAACGGAATGATTCAGTTTTTACTTTAAAAAAATTTCTCACCAAGGGAACCTTGTAGCCGTTCCAATTCGAATTAGCCATAGCCAATTATTGTAATTTCTTTTAGTGCAAAAGAAAGCTTTGCGCAAAATATACAGCTCATCTGGCCAACTACTCAGCAGAAGTCAGGGCTCAAGGTCCTACAAATTTTTGAAAATCTTTCAGCTTTGTCGGGTCTTTTGTGCAAAAATATTCAGAACCAGAGGCAAAGACGAAAGCAAAGCCCACAACCTGAATAGCGAGTTCAGAAGAAGCCTCAAGTGCTTCCCAACTCTCTGTTTCCTTTCACAAGAATTTAAAAAACCCATAGGTTTTCATCCGCTGACCACTGCTGGCCAGCTGGCCATAAGGGTTTAAAATTTTCAGTGGAGCTATCTTTCGCACCAGGAACATTGCAATAATCGAATATGACGAGTTCAACTTCACGTTTGGCAAAGATTTCTAATATTAAAGAGATGTAACTTCGAGAAGCCTTTTTGCTGCTGACATGAATTGGATTGAAAATATTACCTGTTTAGGCCTTTTGCAGGAAAAATGCGATTGGAAAACTTATGGTGCTGATAAAAGCAAAATCGCCAGCATATTTCGAGCTGATATGGATGATCGAGAACCTTCTTTGGTTCCATTCTGCGCACATCCCTTTCTCGAAAGATTATGGATTCACCAATGGAAAAGGTACGCGAGGCAAAACTACACTGTTTTTCGAACAGTGGAGGATGAATGCGAGCCCAGTACAATTGACCGACCACTACCTGGGAAGACACGTTTGAAAATTGGATATATTTCGACCATGTTTGGAAAATATTTTACCTGTCGATTTTCGACATTCATCCAAGCGATGTTTGGCCACCACAATTTTGAAATCTTCCTGTTCAATGTATGTACTCGCAAGCCTCGTCGTGAAGGTTGGCTGAAATTCGCACGCCAGGATAGCGAGCATTTTGTCATCATTGACGACGATGTGAGGGGTCTGCCATTTAACGATACGAGGTTTTTTATCTTTTTACTTTTTCTTAGAAAACACCTACTTGTCAAATGGCTGAAACGATCAAGGGCCGTGGTATCGATATTTTGATCATGCTAGATGATTTTCACTGGAGCATATGCAAGCATATTTTCTTTCATCAACCGGCACCCATTCAAATTCTTTGGTCCCAATGTTTTGTAACATCTGGCCAGAAGTATTTTTAATTTTTCATCACTGACTCGAATGTAACTCCGATCGAACTTGCTGAATCGTACAGCGAGAAGTTGGCTTATCTGTTAAACGCTATCTGCTCTGACATGAACTCGAATGACTACCCGTCACTGGACAGCAAAGAAAGGCCGATACCAACATTCGTGGACCAGCAACCGAATGAAAGCAAATAATGGATACCGCGTTTTCTGACTTGGTGATGATCATTTTGGACTTGGAGAAGTCGGAGAAGTTTTCTAACCCTCTTATACTGCAGGCTGTGGCGACAAGCCGACATGAATGCAAAATACGTGGACCAATTTCGAATCGATACTTCCAAAGAAGATCCCGAAGTTGTGACCAAGTTTATCAAAGATCGCATAGCTGAGAATCTGCCCGTGAATAGCATCGTTTATTGCACTTCGCCTGACACCTCCTTCTTGGATCCTACGACGGCGCGCGCTTTTGCTGAGGTGAGGAATTTTAGAATGCTTTATTACAAAGTAAACTAGTCATTCATATCTGATTTTGAAAAGCAACTGCTTTTGAATTTTAGATTCTTAAACAAGTGCCCAACAGCGTTTTTTGGTTTTCTACGTCTTCGAGTGATGCTGAAAAAAATTTAAAGATGTTTTTCGCTGAAAAAGGAATCGAGTCTAATCGTCTAGTGTTCAAGAAGGACGAATCTGAAACCCCCGCTTTCCGGCTGTCTGAATTAGATATTCAATATTGCCAAACTATTTTCACCAAGAAAAACTCAGACTCCTTGGTGAAAATGTTGCCTTTGGTCGATATTTTTTTGGATCCGATGGTATGGAATGATGATTTAGCAGTTTCGGCTGCGTTACAAAGTGGGATTCCAGTGGTCGCCGTTGTTGGTGAGTGGGAAAGATTTCCGCGACTTCTTTTTGTGGTGCAGGTGGGAGAGGGGCTATGTTTTTGGTGGATGAACCGCGTTGAACGTGACGATCTTTGGTCTATTGTAATTTGAATCGGACTAACTGATTTTTTTGCAGGTGAGCTGCCATATGCACGTACGTCGTTCTCGCAGCTGACCACATTAGGATTCCCAGACTTGGCCACTCAGAATTGGAATGATTACATCAAGCTGGCTGTCCAATTGGGGACTGACATAAAATAGTAAGCTAAAGTTGATTCACATTATAATTTGAGGATGTTATTGACCGCCACAATATTTTTGCAGTTTGCGGGAAATTCGTTCTAAAATCTGGGCTTCTCGCGAGAATAATTCTTTGTTCGATGTGGGTATATTTTCTCGCAATTTAGAGGAGCTGCTGCGAAAAATTTGGAATCGCTTTGAAAATGGGTTAGAACCAGATCATATTATTGAATGAGCTGTGCTCACCATATTTCTGATAGCTAGGTTACTAATTCATGGGTTTTCTGTAATAAGACAGGATATGAAATGGACTTTTTGTTGTTTTCAGGAATTCTTACTTAGCGAGGCTGAAAGTGACTGTCAGGGAGTACTGCGATAAGATTAGTTGTGAAATTTTTGCCCAGAAGTGTGCTGTAAAATTTACATTCAATGTAAGCGGTGTAAGTCATCGTGAGTCCATGAAGAATGCATTTTCATGAATCCGCAATGTTTTTTTCTGCAGCATGCATATGCCATTCTCACTCATGCTATGGTCAGATCACATTTTACTGCGTTTCGATATTCTCCTCAATCGTCTCTCTCTTTTGTTCAACAAGACGTTCATACAAGAGTGCAATCATTCAAGCTTTCCAAAATTGATCTTGAACCATTGATGCTTCACCCGTCTATGCGAACAGCAATAAATCGAGCCCAGATTTTAAGTAGATGTGAGCCGCGACCGCACTCATAGTGAGTATTAACAGCAGGTACAACATGAGAAAAGATTTAAAGGTAGATTGGAAAACCTTCTCGCGAATTCCACGCATTCAATATTCCATTGGACGAAAGGATCAATATCATCCTCGACAAGCTGTTTTCAACTGGCCAAGAGCAAGTTTAAGGTCTCACGATCAGTCATGCAGACTTTAAGTCACTTTTGGAGCTTGCGGTGAAAGCCTGCTTTTTCTTGTTCGATTGGAAATCCTAGTGGCAAGTGGACATTGGACATGGGCAATCCCTTCAGGCTTTGTTTTCGCCAATATCTCCCGAACATTTCGAAACCTCATGGCTTCCAAATTGTCCTGTTCGTATGGGCTATGCCGCAGATATACGGATGACACTTCCCTCCATTTCAATGTTCAACAGGCGTGCGCCACTACCACCCCCCTTTGTGATGCAGCCGAGTGTGCTGCCCATCTGAGCAAACAAGAACATGCGTTGCATTGTGGAGCTGGAATCTGATTCCTCTGTAATATGCGGAATAGCCCTCCATTAGAGAAGATACCGCCGGGAGTGGATGGACTCAAACACCCTCCAGGCATGTCATCTTGTCGTAGGTGCCTGAGACATCAACTTGACGGGTTTCAGCTTCGCCTGGAGGAGCGCATCAAGCGGCCAACGAAGGCAACTGTATGTGCCCAGTCAAGGCAACCACATACTGCTCCGTGTATAAGACAAAAGATACACTACCTTCTCCACAGGCAAACACACCTTCTAGACATCTTTTTCATTTTTGGGGATCTCAATATTGCGATTGCGAGGCGTTTCAAATTTTTGTACCATTATCTCCAAGGAGGGGTCCAGTGGGGGGGGGGGGTGTTATGTAAGACCCCAGTAGAGAAAACTACTTTACTAGTCTGACAAGCAGAGCAAGTGAGCAGTAGGTGCGCTGCGCTAGCGCTAGAAGCTGGTAACTTTCTCGTAGAAGTAACCTTTGCGGTAGCCTAATCATAAGCGATGCTTAAGCAAAGTTGCGTGAGGCTATGACCCGGCAATTATGCAAACTACCGATGCGTTTACATCACATATCTCCCCATCGAAAAACAACTTCGCTTATGTCGGCCTACTGTATGTCGGTCCTATTGTTTGCCCGCGGCTACTACGCCTAGCATCGTAAGGGATACCAGAGAGCACTCTTTACGATTCATGAAAATACAGAAGTGTAAGGATTCCCAAGAAAAGCACGCCATCGGGGCACTCATCGCACAATCTCTTCCCCTCTGCCCAATAGCGCAACGTCATGCGCAGCGTTCGTGTTTATTAGATATTTTTCGAAGGAAAACTTAAATTTTTTTCGAAACGCGGCGACTTTTCAAGACTTTTTGCAACAAAAATGCTGTTATTATATTCTTGCATCGACGAACGGTTTTTCGATGCCCCATTCAACAGCGAGGTGGATAAATTGTGGGCCGATGGAGTGAAATATTTGGAAGTGGGGGAAGTGTCGGGAGCGGAGAAATGTTTCATGAAAGCGCTGGCCATCAATCCGATACATCCGTTTTTAATGAACAATTTGGGCTGTGTCCGAGAATATCAAGGCCGTCTGCGTGAAGCTGAAAAATTATATCGCGAAGCTTCAGTGGTGAGTGCTCTACAATAGCATATTGTACTGTGTTTTGCTTTTTGAAAAGCTGAAAACTTCAAGCTTTTTCCTAGATGGTAAAAGAAGAAAAAACTATCATTGGCAATTTGTCGTGCGTTATGCAACAAATGGGAAAAAACGAATTCATGAAATACTCTGAAGAATCTATTCTTTTATCACTTCGTGAGCGCGAAGTGTTTCTGATCGTCACCCGTTGTCCGTTAGTTGCTCGTTTGCGTCTGGGTTCAATGCCGACTGAGCAAATGGCGGTCATTCCAAAATTGACATTGCATCCGGTCGATTTCTACGCGAGTAGCGGGTATTGTTATTTGATAGGTGGAGAAAAACTTGACCGTGCTAAAGAATTTTTACAACGGGCATTCGAATTGTGTCCTGATAATCCGCTAATCCTTCACGATTTGGGTCTTCTCCATGAAAAATTACACAATTTGCAGAAAGCAGAAGAATTTTACCAGAAAGCAGTTCGAGTGAGATTGCCTAAAATAAGGAGATACGATTGCTAGTGAAAACAATTTTTAGGCCTCTAATCAGGACGGCGATTTCCACGCGATGCTGGCAATGTTTTACGATCGTACAGGGGTGATGGATAAAGCCGAGCGTCATTATAGTGAGGCTGCTAAGCAACTGAAATGCCTTCGGATTAGGGTAAGCAGAACTACCGCAGGGCAGGGTCGACTGTACCTACTTTTCTACCATACTGTAGCCAGCGCCCCTAGCGGTTGGGAGTAATCGATACGCTCCCCTGGCTGGGACGTCAACCTCTTCGGTTGATGTTTCTAGGGCAGGTATAGTCGCGAGACTTGCCTACCTCCAGTCGGAGTTTTTTGCTTAGAGACTTCGGTCTCGACTATCTCCCGCCGCCTGGGTGCGCTGGTTACAATACCCATACCTGAGGCCTGTACCGCGCCTAAAATTCCATCGCAAATTTTCCGATGTGACAATGAAATTTTTTCGAAAAATTTGCTGTGATACTGGACTAAGGCTTTCTGGCGGTTTTGGATCCACCCCTGCACCACCCTTGGTATGGCTGGTACGGTGGTATGGTCGACCCTGGATTGTTGGCCAGATGATTGCATGGTATGGTTTTGTGATTCATTGTAGGATTTAACGGGTACAGCAATATTTTTGAGCAAGACTTCGACGCTGGAAAAAATTCCTGGATACCCCAAATGCTTGCCGGACATCAAACGTAGTCCATTTTACGCTTTGGCCAAGTGCAGGTTGATCGAACGAAACCGGGTAAGCGCTATGTGTGCGCCTGTGGAATCTGATGACTGCGAGGTCAACAGCTTGCCCATCACATCTGCCTTTAAATTTTTTTGTTGAACTTCAAATTGGATTCATGAATTTGAAAAGATTTCTGTCCTAAGGAAATAATTTTTACTAATTCTGACAGATCTCTGAGTCATTAGGCTTTTGCTTCGTCTGAAATTCGGTCTACAGAAACTTTCTATCTTACAGCTACGCACAGTAATAGCCAGTAATACGTCGAAAAATATAGATATATATATATGGATACGATTTCGATATCCATGAGTCAATAAATGATTGACATGAATAAGATATGCATATCTGCGAAATAATATCGATAAATATCGATCTTGACAATCGAAGAGGTAATTTGAACTTTAGTTTTGTATTTCAACCGCAGTTGATTCCCAGAAATCGATTATCCAACCCAAAATCAAAACTGTTATGACACTTACTGCAAGAAAAAAGATATGAAGCTGCTTCGGCATGTCCACGTATTTTCTGTCTTTCGGCCAGGTCACTCTTCTTCAATAATGAGCCTAGAATCTCAGCGGGGAAGGTTGTGAAGGAAAGTGTACCGTGCGGGACCGCGCCTAGGGAGGGGGAGTGGGCATTTGCACTTAGTACAGGCGAGGAGGGTTCAGGCTCTTCTTCGCCGCGGTCAGGCGCTTCTTCGCGCGAATTCAAAGGTTGTAAAGGAAAGTGTGTATTGATTTGATGAGCTATTGAGAATTTTCGAAGTTTAGGGGTCGAATATCAAGAAAAAGTGTTAGGACGTGGAAATCGCGTCAAAAAGCCAAATAAATCTTCCAAACAGCAGGAGCCTTAGCCCTACGGTAGGTGGTGAGTAGTAATAGTAGTACGGTAGGTATGCAGGTGGTCTTCGTGCGTTAAGTCGCTGTGGTAAACGGTTGTCTCTCTCTCTTGTGCTCGCCTGGCCCGTCCTCTATCCTCATCCCAAAGCGGGCAAAGTCTGAACTTCTTAAAAAATGCAACTGCTGCAGTAGAAGTAAAAATTGCAATCAAGTGAGATAAAATATCTTTTTTGGTTAAAAAGCGTTGCAATAATTAAGCAAAGTCGCAACTTTTGGAGCGAAGTGGACTTGAAAATGGGTTTTCTTCCCTTCAAGAGTCGCTACACTTGGCAACTGAGTAAAAGTTTATTTGAGCTTGTGAATCCTTCAATTGATAGCCATAATTTTGGTAATAACTATTTGATACTGAGTATCCCAAGTTTACTTTTCACTCGTGCGTAAAATCATTTCAACTACTTTAATTTAGGAGAAATGCGAGTGGGAAAATTACGAACCTGAGAAACGTAAAATCAATACCATATTTCGGGCTGAAACGAAAGACCGGGAACCATCTTTGGTTCCATTTTGCTCACATCCTTTTCTTGAAAGTTTATCGACTTACCAATGGAAGAAATACGCGTACCAAAACTACTCTATCCTTCGGAAAACAGCGGAGAATTGCTACGATGAGTCGCAGAAAATCGAGAGGCCAATAGCTGCCAAAACACGTTTAAAAATTGGATATATTTCGACCATATTTGGAAAATACTTTACATCCCGATTTTCATCATTTATTCAGGCGATGTTGGGTCACCACAAGTTCGAAATCTTCCTGTTTAATGCATGCAATCGTACGCCTCGTGAAGATTGGTTGAAGTACACGCGCCAGGATAGCGAACATTTCGTCACTGTGCATGACGATGTGAGGAATGTGTTCTTTAATCCCTCTTTTTTATTTTGTCATCATTTTTGCAGGATGACACTTGTCAAATGGCTGAAACGATAAAAGGACGCGGCATTGATATTTTAATTATGCTAGATGATTTTCACTCTAGCATCTACAATCATATTTTTGGTCATCAATCTGCTCCAATTCAAGTCATTTGGTCGGAATGTTTCGTGACGACTGATCAGAAGTATTTTCAATATTTCATCACCGACTCGAAAATAACTCCGATCAAACTGGCTGAGTTGTACAGCGAGAAGCTGGCATATTTGCCAAATGCTATCTGCACTGACATGAACTCAAATGAGTATCCGTCACTGGGCAGTAAAGAAAGGCCGATACCAACATTCATGGACCAGCAATCGAATGAGAACAAATCGTTGATTCCGCGCTTTGAGACTTGGTGAGATTTGTGATGAAGTCTTTCCATGTTTATGTAAAGCTAACATAAACTAACATCGGCTAACATGAAGCTCATATCATTAATGGCATTGATACAAGCGCCGTATCTCAACCCTAAAAGATTCAAGTAACTGAATTTAAGGAAGATACATTTTTAGAAAGATTTTTACATCGAGAACGCTTAGCTAGCAAACATTTTCACTACATTTTATTCGCACCACACTTTTGCGTTTGTGACTTTTGAGCTTGAGCTAGCAAGGCAATCATGCTATGATTTTAATTGAGCTGAAAATTATATAAAGTTTTCTAAAGCAAAATGCAAATTTGAATTTTGAATTAAAATGGAAAAATTTTGAATAAAGCATGGAAAAAAGAAGTGCATAAGTCGAAGCAGTTTGCTAAATGAGATCGATGGATCGATTGATCCGCTGATCTAATTGGTCAAATTAAAGATGTATGAGAGAGAGCCATTTAAAAACAGAAACTTTTCTCTGAGCTCGAGGTACTGTATAGAACAGTGTTTGCTGATAATCAGCAGTCTTTTTAATGTAAGTAAAACTGGTGGTGAGTGAATATTAATTAGGTACTCAAGTTTGAAAATCGGGTAGAGAAGGACATTCCTGACGAGGACTGAAACATGATATTTTCCAGATTTCAAACTAAGGAAGGTTATGCTTTTTTCCTGAATCCTCGCACTTCATAGCTTCATCAGACCAGAGGCAACAATCTGATGGCAGGCAGGTTGTGAAACAGCTATGGTAGAAAAATATATTTTGTGGAAAAAAACTGGAATGGAACTTTACACTCAGGAGAAGCCAAAATTACAGTGTACCTTTGTGATGTACACAGATTTTTTTTGATGCCATAAACACTGGAGTTTTTAGGCTAGAACCGCAAGCTGACATAAACGCGAAATATGCAGACGGATTTCGAATCGACATTTCAATGGAAGATCCGAAAATCGTACCTAAATTCATTCGAGATCGTCAAGCTGAAAATTTGCCCGTTAAAAGCATCGTTTATTGCACTTCGCCTGACACCTCCTTTTTGGATCCGACGACGGCGTGCGCTTTTGCTGAAGTGAGTAACTTTAATCTGATTTTGTGAGCCTGAGTAACCTGATCGTCAATACTGTAGTTGGGTTGGAAAATATTTTTTGTTCCAGATTCTTAAACAAGTTCCGAACAGCGTTTTTTGGTTTTCCGTGACTTCCAATGATGCTGAAAACAATTTAAAGAAATTTTTTCTCGAGAAAGGAATCGAATCTGATCGTCTCGTGTTTAAAAAGGACGAATCGGAAACCGCGGCGATTCGTGCGTCCAAATTAGATATTCAATATTGTCGCACTATTTTCACCAAGCAAAACTCAGACTCCTTGGTGAAAATGTTGCCTTTGGTCGATATTTTTTTGGACACCATGGTATGGAATGACGTTTCTGCAGTTTCAGCTGCGTTACAAAGTGGAGTTCCAGTGGTCGCCACTGTTGGTGAGTGGGAAAAACTCACGTGACTTTTTTTGATGGAGGTGGGGAAGGGGCTGTGTTTTTTAGTGGATGAACGAGTATATCGACTGTATTTTTGAAACTGATTTGTTATAGGTGAATTGCCTTATTCCCGCACATCTTTGTCGCAGCTGACCACATTGGGCTGCCCAGAATTGGTAGCTCAGAATCGGGATGATTACATCAAGCTGGCTGTCAAATTGGGGACTGACTTGGAATAGTAAGCGAAAGGGAAACAGATTCTGAAAATTTTTCCCTCTTTTTTTGCAGCTTGCGAAAAATTCGTACCAAAATCTGGGATCATCGCGAAAACAACTCTCTGTTCAATGTGAAGGAATTTGCTCACAATTTAGAGGGATTGCTGCTGAAAATGTGGAATCGCTTCAAAGATGGATTGGAACCGGATCATATTACTGAATAGCTTTGTTGGACATTTCTGATTAGAAAGCAGGATTTAGAAGATGGATTTTGTACAATGAATGCACAGCGGGGAACTTTAGTTTTTATAGAGCTAACAAGTAGAGTATTCAATATTTACTAGCGTAGTTTCTGAAATGTTTGCTCGAGTATAAATTTGGTGTGAGTCGAAAAGAAATGTTTTCACTAGTGTTGGAATGTTTATTTTTAACTAATCTCTCTGATCTAAAGTTGGCCGACCATTGAGGGCTGCTGATGGCATTATGAGATGGAGGGGATAAGTGTCGACTAGGTAACAGGTGCAGCGAAAGTGTTAAGGGGAGAACCAAATGTTGTACCGAGGCGGGAGTCGAACCCTCCCCTCTAATCGTAAGTGCCCACCCAGCGTGTGGGGCGACTCCGGGGGGGGGGGGGGGGAACAATGAGCCCGGGAAGCATAATCATGCTTCTGATCATGGCTACGATGCAGCGGTTGTGAATGACGTGGTAAACATCATCAAAAATCGAGATCAGCTGATTGCATGCGATCCTTGTGCTTATGCAATATTTTGCCACGTATAAATTAAAGATTATGACAGTTTTTTTTTTCATTTTATTATCACTGTAGATTACTCGCCTGAAGCGCAAGTAACCAGAAAGAGGATGAGAAACTCGCAAATCACGCTGCCTGAAAAAAGCAGCGTTAACCAGCTGAAAACTTTTTGAGAAAAGCTTTGCTGATATGAGGATCAACGCTGCACAAAAAAGGCGGTTTTAGTACACGCTGCGTGTATATCTATTATTCCGCCTCCCTTTGCTTCTAACCAGGCCAGTAATTTGTAACAAGCAGCCAGCAGCACTGCCTTGGCATATGCTCTATCATCATGCTCCATGTGATTTCCAGGCAAAGCATAAACACAACTCCTTAAAACGGAAAATACGAGAAAAACTCTAAGACAACACATCGTTGCTTCTTCTTACTCATAAAGCTGGCCCAAAGATCAAACCTGCTTTTTTAGCTTGTTTTTAAAAAAGTCAATCAAGAGAAGAAAGAACAAACGAGAAACATGCATATAAAATCCTTGCTCTTTTTCACAAATGTATTTTTTTCCGCATAGTTACAAGCTTTAACTACCCTCTCTGATGTCGAACTTTGGCAATCCTTTAAATCATGCATTTTTTGCTGATTAAAAGAATTAGGCTGTTTGTTCCAGCTTTTGCTGGCTGAGACTGACGAAAGAAGCCCCATTGTTTGTTGTCATGTTAATTAGGAGTGGAAAAACTTATCAGCAGGCACGCTAGTGCCTGCTTAGACCAGCCAACCAGACGCCTAATGCTAAAGAACGATTTTTGCCGGCTAATAACTCGAGAACGGTTCGACGAAAATTTTTGATTTTTTGCGCACATAGCAGAATCAGCCGAATCTAGAATCGTGCCAATTTTTATCCAAATCCGCGAAACTAGTTTTCAGCAAAAAAACGAAAAACGGCTTTATCATTTCCAAAAATGTCTGTTATCACAGAATCAAAACTGTTAGACCAGCCAATGCACACAGTGGAACCAGGGCTTGGGATGGCTGGTGTACTCGGCCACAAGAAAAAGGAAATACAGCCCAGCATGTTAGGCACTGCACACAGCTTGTATAAATGCTCGCACACATACAGTATGTATGCACTGATATGTCAGCATCCAAGCCACAAAGCTGGTGTTCTGTGTATGTACTGCTGCTGTTCAGACAGGCTCCCCAAAGGCAGCTGTGCTGTTCCACACAAGTAACCTCTATACTGCATGCTGAAGCTGTAAAGCTGGGAGTACAGTGATATTGCTTATCGTTACATGCCTATAACCTGTTTTCTTTGGGAATATACATTACACGCCTGCCGCGTTGAAGAATAGTCCGCGTGTATATTCCCAAAAAAAACAGATAATAAGCCTCGATGAAGACTAAAAAATCTTTTCCCCTTCTTCCAAATTTATTTTCATGCTCATGGTTTATCATATCAGTAATGATACAATCAAGGATGAAAGGGCACATGACACGCGAGTCGCACACTCCCCAATAACAATAAGAGCATGCGCTGCTACGCATAGCCCGAGAGTTAGACACCCCCAGCCCACTATGCGAACCACAAGCACAGGATTACATGACCATCCGCTCGTTACCACGATCAGTCGTCCCGTTAATATTCATGCAGAGAAAGCGGCTTCTGCTCAGACATTTTTCCTAAACCATGGTTGCGCTTAGCAGTGGCCGAGTATACCAGCCATCCTAAGCCCTGGTTCCACTCTGTGCATTGGCTGGTCTAAAAGTTTTGAGTCTGTGATAACAGACATTTTTGAAAATGATTTTATATTTTCAACATTTCACCCAATCCATCACAGCTCATTGTACATTGCAACAAATACATTTCCTGAATACACCAGGATTCATCAACCATCTGCTTCAATTCTGTCATGGAAAATTGTTTTTCAAGAAACTTTGTATTGTATTGTATTGTATGACTTCGACTGCGAAGCACAGATCGTGCACTGATAAAGCAGAAGGACACATAAACGAAAGAAAAATAAACAACTTATGTCGAGTAAAACTAATCATAACGGGGTCAAGGAATGTAATTCAGAACGTTTGTCTTAAAACTTGTCACATAATAAGTTGAGGCGACTTCGTTTGGTATTGAGTTCCATAGAACAATCGATGAGTATTCAATTCGAGGTCGAGAATTGTTGAGATGGTGTGGCGGCAATCCAGTGCGGTGGCTGCGGATTGGTCGGTGTGAGCAAAACGGGTATTTGGATAAGCATGGCATCCGTGATACAAACTTGTAAAATTGAACGAGTTTCAGTTTTTTACGGTGACGCTCGAGACTTGACCAACTTTTGGATGATCGCCTCGAGGCAACCGATCGCACTTTTCGCTACAAACTATGTGGATGCCAAACTGAGAAAGCATTAGAGTGTCATCCAAGCCAATTGTTTATTCTCGATTATTGCAACACTAGCTGAATCAAAACCATACCTTCGATCCATTGCTGCAAATTTTCTCCTCTTTCGATTGATCTATCGCGCATAGAAATTCGTGCAATAGTAGTTGAGGAATCGACAAAAACTTGAAATTTGTCGAGTCCGATAACGCGCCCTCGTGGAAAACAAGCGTGTACCACAAGTGACAAAATCAAGATTTTTCTCAACCTTGATTTTTTTAAGTTTTCAAAAACCTGAGTTTTTTTAAGTTTTCAAGTTTCAATGGGAGAAATATACTGCTGTGATGCCTGGCCATCTGAAGAAGGTCGGGAATTTCTGGCTGGTAACAAGCTAGGTGGTAGTGTATTTCCAGCGCAGACGCTCCCTAAAGGGACAGTTCTGTCAAGAGTGTGGTGATTCGCAGCAGGGCAACTACATAGGACTACAAGGAGCTAGGTCCGAGTGCATCCAATACCTTTGACACTCGATGTTAATTGTTATCACTGCACCCGCTAGAAATTGGAGCTCACAATTCGAGCTATTCAGTGGTCCAGTGGAATAGAGAGTAATTGAGAAGCAGTTGCCCCTATTTCCTGTACAGCTGGTAATACCTGTATTTTATGGCGGCTGTGTTATGGCTAGGGACTTTTGAGCCAGACAGCGCAAGCATGGCACAATGCAACAACAATTATGAAGCTGCTTACCGTTCACGAAGCATTTGACTTTATAAACTGTCCTTGCGGTCGAATAGGACATCACCAAAGCGTAATCGCTTTTCCCATTTTTTTCAGGCCGATTCACAACGATAAACGCATAGTCATAAAAATAGTGAATCTCACCTGTTGAAAACTTGAAAAAATCAAGATTTTGAAAACTTGATTTTTCGAAACTCCCTCTTTTACCACGAAAAAAATCAAGCAAGAAACTTTGGGATTTCAAAAATTTTTCAAGACCACCTACTATGTGTTTTTAACTAAAAAAATCAAGATTGAGAAAATTCTTGATTTTGTCACCTGTGGCACACTGTAGTACGTGCGGATTAGCTCTCGTTCGGCCATCCAGTAGAAGTTGTCGTTAGCACAAACACTCTCGATCGTAAGATCACAGCTTGCATCGAAAAACTGCCCCGTGTTGTATAAAAACTAAATTGAGGATCGCGGAATGATTTTTGTATTGGAAATATTCATGTCTTTTTGAACATACCTTTACGCGTTCTCTGATTGGCTCTTTTTCTCAATTTCCTGCCCAATCGCACAACGCCGCGCACTCGTGCTGTGCGGTGGTCCTTTCGAATCGTGTTATTTTTCATGCTGTTTCTTATGACTAAGAGCTGCGCCACATTTTAGAAATACTGAAAAATGGTTATTTTTTTCGAGAAAATTGATAGCGATTTTGATAATGCTTTGCTAAACATCGAGTTGGACCAATTATGGGCCGAGGGCGTAAAATTTTTTGAACAATCGGAAATGGTGAAAGCTGAGAAATGTTTTCTGAAAGCATTGGAAATTCATCCGAAGCATCCGTTCATACTGAACAATTTAGGATGTGTCTATGAACATCAATACCGACAAGTTGAAGCTGAAAAAATGTATCGCAGGGCTTTAGAGGTAAAGTAAAATGTTTACATGTAGCTTTTTGCTGCAATAAATTTACAATCTGGTTTTCCAACCTTTTTTGGATTCTACTTAATAAACAAATCACCTTTTTTTAGTTTATCGAAAAGGAAAAAACGATTATTGGCAACTTGGGATGCATATCTGTCGTGCTGGGAAACCAAAAGGAAGGCGAGGACTGGTGTGCCGAGGCCGCGCATTTGTATTCTCGCGACCGACAGTTTTTACTCAGAATAGTTCCATATCCATTAATTGCTCGATTGCACATGACTCGTATACCCGTTCATATGGGAATGTTGTCAGCTACAATAATTCACCCATCTAATTTCTATGCAAGTTATGGTCTCGCCGAATTATTTTCTCGAGCTAACTCTTACCCGACTAGTAAATATTTCCTGCGGGCATTAGATTTGTGCCCTGATCTTCCCCTCGTCCTGAACGATCTGGCTCTTGTGTACGATAAATTAGACCACTCTGAAAAAGCTGAAGTATTTTACAAGAGAGCGGTTGAAGTAAGGTTTTATGTGACGTCCACGAAATGTTCTCAAAAACTTTTTTTCAGGCTTCTAATGAAGATGGCGAATTCCACGCTATGCTTGCTTTGTTTTACGATCGCAATAGTGAGATAGAGAAAGCCGAGTTTCAATATCATGAGGCCGCCAAGAAATTAAAGTGTCCTCGAATTAGAGCAAGCTGACAAGAAAAAAACCAGATGTATCACGTGCATGTACATTTTTTGACTTTCTAGGATTTGACACCGCAAACGGAGGCTGCGAAGAAGACTTCGCCGCTAGAAATGGAATCGAATATTCGCCAATATCTAACAATAATCAAACGTAGTCCATTTTACGCATTGGCTGAGTGCAAGCTGATTCAACGGAATCGAGTGAGTTTCCCACAAAATGATCAGATGCAAGTTTTTTGGTCGCGTACATTTCGAAAGTATGTCTGCTAGCTCTTGCATTTGATCAGCTAGGAGATCACGAACTCGCAATTTTAAGGAACAAGTAGCACAGAAAATCCCTAATGATAACATGATTGCAAGCTAGCTTATTCGAATTTCGAATTGAATCCAAATTGAATCACAATGCATTCCATCTAGCGCCTCGGGATGCTTCAAAGCATGAACACTTTTATGCTTATGGGAAATTTAGCCATTCCATTTAAAAAAGCTTTCCTTTTGGAATCTTTCACTCTATTCAATTTTCTGATATTTTTCGGTTTCAAAATAATTTTTGCAGGAAAAATGCGATTGGGCGAATTACGAGGCGGATAAACGTAAAATTGCTGCGATATTTCTGGCCGAAATGAAAAATGCTGACGAACCCTCTTTGGTTTCGTTTTGCTCTCAATCGTTTCTTGAAAGCTTGTCGGTTCCCAAATGGAAGAAATACGCAAATCAAACTTACGCCTTTTTTAATGAATCAGATAAGCAATGCGAAAAGATCAAACATGAGAAGCCAAAAGCTGGGAAAAGGCGTTTGAAGATTGGATTTATTTCTTCAATGTTTGGGAAGCATTTCACGTCCCAAATACTTGCCTTCGCCCTCGATTTAATGTCTCGCCTTAATTCAGAAAAATTCGAGTTATTTTTATTTTATGCATCTACTCGTCTGCCTCAACAAACTTGGCTGCATTTTGCGCGCGAAAACAGCGAGCATGCTGTCACTTGGCTTGGAAACGTAAGTAGCTGTTTTTTTTTAAATGCTTCTGCTTTTTTACGCGAGTTAACTTCCAGGTAAAAGTTTGTAAAATTGCTGAAACGATAAAAGATCGCGGCATCGATATTTTAATCATGTTGGATCATTGTCATTCGAGCGTGTTCGAACATCTTTTCTATCATCAATCAGCTCCTATTCAAATCTTGTGGTCCGACTGTTTTGTAACATCTGATCAAAATTTTTTTCAGTATTTCATCACTGACCCTATTATAACCCCGATCGAGATGGCTGACTATTACAGCGAGAAGTTGGCTTATCTGCCGAATGCTATCTGCACTGACATGAATTCAGGTGATTACCCGTCATTGGACAGCAAGGAAAGGCTGATACCAACATTTATGGACCAGCAATCGAGTGAAAATTCGAATGGATTGTGGTTTTCTCGTTTGTGGACTTGGTGAGTAGCTTTCGTTCGGGATCACTTTTTTGGGACTTGCTCAATCCCGGCCGGGATCGGGACAGGAATCAGGATTTTCAGAGTGGTTTTTTCACTTTTAATTCGCTTTAGGTAATCTACAACCCACCCCAACTAGCTAACAAATGCAGAGCAAAAAATTTTTTGCGAAGAATTGTATATTTTGCAGCGAAAAAGCATAGAATTAGTCACCAATTAGCAAACAAATCCCATCCTTCTGCTTTGCCAGTTCAATCATCCGCCAAAGTTTCTCCAGCTACCCTTCTGGTACTCGCTTCGCGATCCCTTCCTCTCCCATTCCCCTTCTTCACACATATCCACTACAATCAATCCCGGCCACTCTTTATCGGGATCGGGATTGATGTCGGGAGGGGCGATCCCTACCTGAATTGGGATCCCGAACGAACTCTATTGGTGAGCCCTATTGCTTAAATTTTAAGAGCAGTCGGATAGTTTCGAGGACCATTCCAGGCTTCTGCGACAAATTGACATGGACGCAGAGTATGTGGATGGATTCAGGATCGATATGACCAAGGAAAATCCTGAAGTTGTGTCCAAATTTATTCAAGATCGTCTAAGTGAAAACCTGCCAGTTAAAAGCATTGTTTATTGCACTTCGCTGGACAACTCCTTGTTGGACCCAAAGACGGCTCATGCTTTCGCTCAAGTGAGTTTGTTACTCCTTGCTTGATTTTTTGAAATCATTAATTCTCGTTGCCATTTTAATTTTAGATTTTAAAGCAAGTGCCCAACAGCGTTTTTTGGTTTTTCGCGAGTTCGAGTGATGCTGAAGAAAATTTGAAGAAATTTTTTGTTGATCAAGAAATTAACTCTGATCGTCTTATTTTTAAGAGAAGTGAATTTAATACATCGACTACCCGCCGCGCAGAACTGGATCTTGCACATTGCCGATCGTTTTTCCCAAGAAATAGCTCTCATTATTTGAAACGAATGCTACCACTGGTCGACATTTTTCTGGATACGATGACATGGAACGACGTTTCTGCAGTTTCGGCTGCGTTACAAAGCGGAGTTCCAGTGGTGGCTATTGCGGGTGAGTACTGTACAATAGGTTGCTTCTGGGGGAAATTCACTGGTCGAGAACTAAGAAATAAAGTGGGAGTCTTTCTGACTGGTTTTTTGGCTTGTACGTTATTAAAATATGTGCGCCAGAAAACGATTAGTTCTTTGCGGAACTTCAAACCTATAGCATCGCAAGGTTACCCCTTTTGTACTGCATTTTGAGACCTTTCTTCGCATTTGTTAAAATTTGCTTTTTTCAGGTTTGTTGCCTTACGCACGCACATCGCTCTCGCAACTGACCACATTGGGATGCCCAGAATTGGTCACTCAGAATCGGGATGATTACATCAAACTTGCTGTCAAATTGGGGACAGACATGGGATAGTAAGCTAGAGGGATGCATATTCCAAGCTTTGTTACACAATCGTTTTGCAGTTTGAGGAAAACTCGCTCCAAAATTTGGAATCTTCGCGAAAACAACTCTCTCTTCGATATGAATGAATTTTCTCGCAATTTAGAGGAATTGTTGTTAAAAATTTGGAATCGATATGAGAAAGGATTAGAACCAGATCATATTACTGAATGAGCTTCGAGATGTTTAAGATATTTTTGAGAATGATTAATTCATAATTTTTTGTCTTTGGTGTTTTTTTTTTTAAGCAGGGTGCTATTACTAGTCAATCTATATCTTACTGAAAAATACCAATACCACGTCGGGATGTATTTTTGAAAGGCATACTTTGCCTGCGAATGTAAAAATCCATGCATAATTCATATTTTTTTGTCTCAAAGTATCAATATTTTTTAGACCTGACTTTGTTATCGACAATATCTCGTTTAGGTCAATCATATCTTAGGTTCGGAATTCAAATTTGAAGGGCGGTATCCTTCAAGTTTTGCATCGCTCTTTGTTTGATAAAGCTCGGATGGTTAATTCCCTTTTATGCAACCAGCTGTAAAAAAACTGGGTTCTCTAGCGTGTGCACTTGGGGCGCTGTGGCTGGACACATGAGTACAGCAAGTATACATAGAGTCGACCCTGGATGATTGCAATCGCTCCTAGCGCCAAAAAACTTTGGAATAATCCAAATTACAGTTGTCCAATGTTTCAATGCAAACAAACTTCAGACGTTTTTAAGATCATGATTGAATTCAGCAGCAACTTATTGAGCTTATAAAATAAATTTTTGAATCAGGGAAACAAGAAGCATTGTCGCAGTTACCGGTTGAGTATGGGCATCCACCGAACAAGCGCTATTTTGGCTCCCCCCCCCCCCCCCCCCCAACCCCCACTCATCTTTCACCCATTTAGCCTTGAACCCCCGTTTTTCTCTTAAATCGGTACTGAATCCCGCTTTAGGCGCAGGTTACATAATTCTTCTGAGTTTTTTTGGTGCCAAAGACGTCATCCCCTTTATAACCCTAGATTTGCTAGACTGTTTTTATACATTTCCGCCCGAAAATTTTTTTGAGGTACAGTGATAAGACTCGGAAATTCATCAATTTATGTAGACCCCAAGGACACTACCAGCATTAAAAAAGGGTTGAATATCTCATTTTTCAGCATCTTCTCTGGCATCCCAGAGACCAACCAGAAGACTGAAGATTGGATCATGACGTCGGACTGAAGATAGCCCCTTCTGTAAAGATCAAATCGCCATTGAAGATTGGATCTTCGTTGCATTGGACCGAAGATGACATCTTCATGATGCCTGTTTCGTTGACCGAGTATGGATGAGGCACTGTGCGGTCAGCTCGCTCTCCTTGTGTGACGATCAGCATTTTAGATCGTATGCCTTCACGCGACGAGAGCAAGTAGACTTGCCCATACATATTTGGATCAATGACGACAACTGATTATTGATTGCTTCTTTGGCCATATTTGGGGGCATGATCATGACTTTGGGCACATTACCATATTTGTGAGAAATTCGCCATATGTACTGTATTCGGCTGAGTACATCTACATATATTTCTAAACCAATCTGTTATCAGACAACAAAAAGGTTAGCCCAGCCACCCTACTCTAAGCATATGCAAGGCGAGACGAGGTTGGCTGGGCTCCATCGGTTTATCTACTAGATGTGATATATCTACGTTTATGTTGCCTTCAGGGCGAGGCTCACAATCGTAGTCCCACACTCACACCTAACGCATGTCTCTGTGATGTCCTTAGTGCCTCGTGGAGTCACGGGATTTTAGCGGGATTTTATGTTTTCTGTTTTTCTGTTTTTCACCAAAGGCTAGTACCCATATGAATATAATTACAGTATTCGTATTTTGGAGAGTTCGGAAGTTTGGAGTTGTGGAATACGATTCCCTTTCGTTATCTCGAACTTACTTGGGGGACAGTGAGGACTTGCTGCATGCAGTAAGGTTGCATCTGCCGTGACAGCACGAGTATTGTATGTCTAGCACCAACCCAGTGATACTAGAACAGGAAATTCAGTTTCTGTGGAGCCAGCATGCTAATAGCTTAAGGCGTACAACCTTCGGCACTAGTACGACCATCGGCCCTTGTGTTTCAATCTCTCTATTGCCTGAATGAAGTGGTTGAGGCAGGGAACGCTCTGTTAGACTTTCTATTACTGACAGTGCAGCGATTCTGTTTGATCACAATTTTTCTACAAACGCCGCCGAGGAAGCCCAGCCAACTTCGTCTCGCCTTGCTTTTGGTTAGAGTAGGGTGACTGGGCTAACCTTTTCGTTGTGTGATAAAGCTGGGTGGATTGTGACCTACAGACCTAACCACACCACATTCACTGATGCTTACCCAAAGTCCGCACGTGGTACACGGTGAATCGATGGTTGCGCCGAGCGCCCGGAAGACGTGCCATTTACTTTCTTAAATCAAAAAATAAGAGCGATGGGACTTCTTTACTCGATGAAGGGACGTGGAATGAACACTGACTAATTCACGGACAGACGCCCCTATTTATACCCTTTCTAATACACGTGCTTGGTAAGAGCTGGTCTATCAGAACAAATATGCACACCAGGGAACAGGTCTAGCTCAATGATATGAGATAAAAGTGACACAATGCAAAACAGGCTACAGCACGGGGCCTGGCCCTCGATTCAGAAGATATTACCTCATGTTCATTCATGTTCATGTTTTACCACATCACCAAACGCTCATGCGCACTCGAGGGTGAAGGGACACATTTTACATGAAATGATTTAACGGCCCGCGAGTCGAACACTAGCCCGTAACTGCGCACCTGGCGTTTATTATATGTGCTCGTACGTTTGTCTGTTTTGGTGACTTTCAAAAGAAAATTCGAACGCACTTGTCTTGGTGTTGCCACAATGCACCGCTGAGTGTTGCCCCAAAAACGGGGGTGTTGCCATAATGCACTCGTGGTGTTGCCTAGGCGGCAGGGTGTTGCCATAACGCACTAATACCCTTTTTAACCATTGAGGCCAAAAAGGGACGACAGAATGCCATTATCATCATTTTACTCCTACTTCACCCAAGCAAATACATGCTTGACAGGGGTGGGGGGGGGCACAGTATTAAGACTTGTACGCGTGATAGAGTCACTAGCAAGCATAATCCCATGGGAAAGAATCCCGTAAAAAAGTCGCAGTAAACACAAAACTCTGTGGACTCAAAATTATGACTTGGAAAAAACAAATGATGTGGTTCACGCACTTTGCTGACATGACGGTCAGATTTTGTGCATCCTCGTGACGTAGTAAAATTATTCAGATACTATCGCACAGCAAACTTCGACCAGTAATGGGAGCCCAGCTCACACGTACAGTATTTATATCCCGCGTTAAATTTTGTGGTCTGCTAGAATGTCTCAAGTCAACCTTTTTAATTGTGAAACAAGATGTGACATACCTTACGATTAGGGCGTGCCTAAATCTATGGATAAGGCACCCCTAGAACAGCTATTGTGAAGCGTCCTAAATTGGTGTCTCAGCGTTGTCCCAAGTTGCTGTCTAATAGTGCCCTCAATTCGTACTGTGAAAAATTAGAATCGCACCGTGAAAATGGCCCCCTGCTGAGTGTGAGTCCCAGTTATTGCAGTTGTCTTACTCGTCCAGTCCCCTACCAGCCTAGCTGCATAGACTACTGTGTGCCAGCGTAGTGTGCGCTTGCGAATGTCATTCATCCATGGCATAGCCATTTCTATCTCTTCCCATTCGTTCATATCCAAACTTGGCGTCATTGGAGCGAGGTATTCTGGCTGTACCAGCCACTTTCAGCCCGGTAAGGCGCCTTTTCTCGGATGACGGCGTAAAGAAATCGATCATTCAGCAGGCAGTTTGAGTGGGAATCGACGTATAACGAATGAGATTTATCTTTGATTTTCAATGGGTGTCAGCTTCTCTAGTTTACCAAAATCCACCAAAAACAGCTTTGCATATCTTTTTGAGCTTGATAAAAATTCAGTTTCTTGGGCTGCACGATAAGTTTACGTAATGCCAGAAAATTGTCAGCTGTAGTGAAATTTCTTGGTGAAATTGCAAGCACAGAGAAGCAAAATTTTTTGTCCGATCACTGTCAAAGTCAGAGCCAGAAAATTTACAATTCCTCGCAGGTCAAGGTCAGGTTAGAAAATTTTTTGAGGGGTCGGTCAAGGTCAAGGTCAGGTCAGAAAATTTTTTTAAGGGGTCGGTCAAGGTCAGGGTCAGGTCAGACAATGAAAAACCCAGGTCATGGGAACAATAGTCCGCAATCACCTACGTAACCGACCGTTCTCTAAGCCAGCAAAACCCGAAAGGGAAAACAGCTACCAGTCCGCACGCACAAACGCACGTCAACAACCACTTTATACGCGCCATGGCTATACTTAAGGAATCCACTCATGCCTCCTCCTCCCCCCCATTCCTCACCCAATCCTCACCACGCTCAAACCAGTTCTCTCACAAGGAGAGAAACCGGCCCCATGGGAAGCAGGCAGGAAAGGAAAAGGAAAAACCAAAATAAGAATTCTATCGAATAAAAAAAAATATTATTTAAATACACACATCAGACCTGAAACTCCAAAAAAAAATTAATAATTTAGATTTTTAAAAAAAAAAAAAATATGTCGGGGCGCCGGCTGTACGCGCGGCGCCTGCCAGCAGCTGCCAACACGCGCTAAACTCGACCGCGCGTGCCCTCCCGCACACCTTCCCCCTCCCCCCACCCCCCCGTGCACAGAGCTTTACAAAGCCAATTGTGAAAAGAATTACTGTTGATAATTTCCCCGTGCGCGGTTGTTTATGTAGTTTCAGTTCGTAACAGTAATGCCTCTAAACTGAAGAAAGCTTTAGAGCGACGTCAGTACAAAACCAATTGCCGCGGCACGCAGCTTTTCTCGCTTAAAACTTCTGAAGTAAAGCGCTCTGCACTCGTAATCATCTGGCGCGTATGATACCCGCTAGATGTAAGATGCGCCCGCAGGTGCTTTGGCGCTCTGGCTACAGAGAAATATTAGTAAGGTAGCGGTTTTACTGATAAAATAAAGACGATAGTCAGCAATGTTAACACAAACAATCTTCTCTTTCTCTAGCCTGCATATTCTGGTGGTCTGTTGAGTAGGACATTAGTTATTGATTTGATTCGGTAAGACTTCCAGTTTGCGGCGATGTAAAGGTCTGCTCGCCTGCTCATCAAGGTCAGAGCGCCAAATTCAAATTTTTTGATTAAAAAAATGTAAAACATGATAGTTCGTTAGAACGTCAAGTCTGATGCGAGAAATTCAATGAAACTATTATTTCCGCGATAGCATTCGAATTCCAATTTGAACCCTACTGTTCCTTGCATGCTAGCCCATGGGCCAATTCTTTCCGTGTTAGAGAACTGGTTTGAGCGTGGTTAGGAGAGCCTGAGAATTCCTTAAGTATAGCCATG